>JAHHFK020001056.1:0-35683 GCA_024533555.2 Aedes koreicus
CGGATCAAGATTCAGCCTGGGTTGAAAAGATAATGATCCATATTGATCCAAAGACAAAGTTTTGCAAACTCATGCAGTTTGATATGTTACAAGCGAGGTTTTGATAACGATTTCAATATGACTACTTTCCTGGAGAAATTTGAGTACCGCAGGACCTCCCTGAGTGGCCAGTATGGTCAGCCACCCTCAGAATGTCCTCCGAAGACAAAGTTTTGCAAAATCATGAAGTTTGTTGTGTCGCAAGCCAGGTTTTGGAAAAGATTTGGAAATGGCCACTTTTTCGGAAAAAATGGATCCTGCAGGATCTCCCTAAGTAGCCAGCATGGTCAAGAATCTTCAGGATGTCCTCCGAAGACCTAGTTATGCTAAATCATAAAGTTTGATAAGTCGCAAGCTAGGGTATGGTAGGAAATTGGTTATGACCACTTTCCTGGAGGAACTCAAAATTTTCAGGGCCACCCCAAGTGGCCAGTACGGTCAGACACCATAAGAATGTCTTCCAAAGACAAAGTTTTGCAAAATCATGAAGTTTGATATGTCGCAAGCCAGGTTTTGGTAACGATTTGAATATGGCCCCTTCTCCGGAGGATCTCGGATCTCTTAGGGCCTCTTTTAGTGACCAGTATGGTCAGAAATCCTCAGAATATCCTCCGCAGATCTATTTTTGCAAAATCACGAAGATTGATGTGTCGCAAGCTCTGTTTTGGAAAAGATTTGAATATGCCATTTTTCCAGAGGAACTCGGATCCCGCAGGGCCTCCCTATGGTGCCAGTGTGGTCAGACACTTTTAGAATGTCTTTCGAAGACAAAGTTTTGCAAAATCATGAAATTTGATATGTCGCAAGCCAAGATTTGGAAAATATTTGAATATGGCAACTATTCCGGAGGAACTCAGATCCCGCGGGGCCTTTTTTAGTGGCCAGTATGGTCAAGAATCCTAAGAATGTCATCCGTAGACCTATTTTAAAAAAAATATAAAGTTTGATATGATATGTATGGTCAGAAATTATCAAAATGTCTTCTGATGACTTAGATTAGCTAAATCATGAAGTTTGATATGCTGCATGCCATGTTTCATGTCCATGAGACAATTTTGAGAAAGTGGCTTAGTTCCTGAATCCAAAGTTGCTAAAAGATTTCTAATCGGTTGGATAGTTCCATAGTAATGATCATTTTAAATTCCGTGTTAAAAATGTTTTCTGTCGGCCTTTCACGTAATAAAATACATTAGAAACCCCACCTGCCGCCCTCCCCCCTTGCTTTGCACTTATTATTTTTCTCCTACAGAGTTTCAACATCCTTCTATGAAAAAATAATGAAATCTCATGTTTTGTAATCGAAAAAGGCGAATTTGTTCTCTGTTGGACACATAACGGTTAAAAAATAAGCTGTGAAGAGATTTTTCGTTAGCTCCGAGTTGGTTCGTTTGCTAAAAAGGAATGTCTTCTACATTTTCTTTTCTAAATGTCATGACATTTTTTTTTACATTAATATAAGCGAGAGAAAGGGGAATATGACCAAAAGGAATCGAAAAAATAAATGTTTTGTCTTTCATACGACACCGCACACACTATCTCATAGCAAAAAGCAAAATAAAAAAGAATACGGGATGTTCGTGCTATTAGCTTTTCGCCTTTTGGTCTCATAACATTACAATTAGCTTGAAGCGGGAGGTTTTTTTTCAGAAGTAAACCGTTACTGAAAAATGTCAACCGTTACCACCACTGCTCGCAACACTGCCAGATTTGTTCTTAATTTTTTTCTCGGGGAAATGTTTTTTTTGGAAAAAAAAAAACCGGGGGAGAAAACGGTGGATCGAAAAAAAGGGGGGGGGAATGTGGGTATAAGAGGGGAGAGGGGAAAAGAAAAAGTGTCTCTGGGGGGAAGGTGGGGGGGGTGGGGGGGGGGTAGGGGGGTGGGTGTTTATTTCCAACATTTTATCGAGTGGTGAATCGCCTATGTCACCTAAGCCAATGCCCTCTACCAAAGAACCGATGTTATGCTCGGAAGTGGATGCAATGGTACCGACACTACGAATTATATTCAAACAAGGTGCTAGTGAAACGAAAAAAACAACTCCGGCTGTGTAAGATTCGGATGTAAGTGACAAACGGAAGACTTTGTCCAACGGTGCTGAATATGGACACAAAATAGCGATAATTCGTGGGATATTGGCGAATTAAAGAAAATGACGGTGGAAGTAAACAAGGTGAAAGCAATGCAAACCCACCAGCATCATCTGGGTGAAGTACTGGTGGATAATCTTCGCGTGCTAGTGGAGTAAGTGGAGTGGCTGGTGCTGGCGGGGGTGACGATGGTGACGGCCGCAAGAAAGAAGAGTTTCCGGTTCCGTTCAATATTAAGGCCGAAAAGGATGAGAACGGAAAGAAAAAGAAGAATGAATCTGTTGAAATAGAAATAAAAGCAACATTTTGTTTTAATTGTAGCTTATTTTTCTCATTCAATAATATTTGCAAATTTCATTTACACTATAATTTTTACATTGCTCCCTTTACATCGCGACTCTGTAGTACGTCGCGACGATTCACGTTGTCTCGATGGGTTACGTTATCTCGTTTACATCGACCAAATTACATCGATAAGCAGTGCATCATTTTATTGTGTACATCGAGACAAACTAACATTACACAACCGATGAAATGACCTATGTGCATCTGATTCTGTGTAATATTCAACAACTTTATTTGCTGTGTACAACATCTTGGCACTATTAGACAACAATCAGAGCATCGAAAGAAAGCCCAGTTCCGGACGGCCGATGACCCTGAGCAACAAGAAGCTCCAAAGGATGCTGAAGAGGAAGACCGAGGGAAAAGTGGCTACATCGCTGCGTGCGCTTGGCCGGGAGGTCGGTTCACCGGCCAAACAGTGAAAAAGTACCTGGCGAACATGAACATAGATGTCAGGAAGTCCGCCCTATACTAGAGAACGCATCTGTTGTCTGGAGTCCGTATGAAGTTACCTGGATTCTACGTCTTGAACGGATACAGAAGAGATTTGTAAGGCTGGCTTTGGGAAACCTTCCCGGGGGGGTTCCGGTCTTTTTTCGGCGGTTTCAAAGAGGTTGTTGTTTTTGGGGTTTAGAACCCCGGGGGGGAAAAAAAAAAATTCAGCGGGCACACTTCGTCGTTAAGCTTTTAAACGGTGAAGTGGATTGTCCGGAATTGCAATCGCAGCTGGTCTTTCGTGCCCCTCAACGAATGTTACGGAATTCTTCCTTGTTGCAACCAAGATATCACCGTACTGCATATGGCTACCACGAACCACTGCCGACCATTATTAGGACTTTTTCGGCAGTGGAATCTGCTTTTGAATTCGGCGAATCATCCAACAAGTTCCGAAACAGGATACAAAGAATGTTGTAGTGTTATATTTTATGTATTGAGTATTGAGTAACGTTGTGTTTTTTGTTAAATTTTATATTTTTATTTAATTAAGTTTTACCTTTATTCATGTAGACACAAAAGTCGGATGAATTATAATAAATAATAATAATAATAATAATAATAATAATAATAATAATAATAAAAATAAAAATAATAATAATAATAATAATAATAATAATAATAATAATAATAATAATAATATCCTTGTGGCCCGAGGTAGACAACCCTCCCGCGAAGTAAGAGATGTTTTGGGAATGCGTGATCTTTCGAATTTCTTTGTTTGTCTGATCTAAGAGTGTAATGTCATCACCCCGGCAAGCTGTGGTCACCCATCTGCAGCTTAGTTCCTGTAAGGGACTACAGGGACCGAGGATCTGGTAGATGTCGCAACCATGAGCAGCAACAAATACCTGAAATAAGTTACCTGCCTAGCCCCTTCCAAACAATAATGTGACCCATTAACCTCGAGCTAGCCACGAGTAATTGGCACCTCACTTTACTAAAATTGAAAAAGAAAAATTGTTAACTACAATATTGAATATCGGCTCCGCAAAGTGTTACACACGCCTGAGCCTAATAAATAAACGAACCGAATAAAAAAAAAAAAAAAAAAAAAGTTGCAGAAGAAAAGAAGCGGCAGAAGAGAAGCTGAAGAAAAGAAACGGAAGACGAAAAAAAAAAAGTTGCAGAAGGCGAGAAACGAAATAAGAGAAGCGGAAAAACAAGCGGAAGAAGAGTAGCGAAAAAAGACGGAAGAGAGAAACAGAAAAGAAGAAGAAAAACAGAAGAAGAGATGCATAAGATAAGCGAAAGAAAAGAAGTGGAAAAAGAGAAGCAGAAGAGAATAGCGGAACAAGAGAAGTGACGGAATACACTGATAGGCAAAATAAAGTGCCCACCTCATCGTTTTTTCAATTTCTCTCATTTACTTGATTCAAATTAGAGTAAACACACTGTATTTTTTTTTATTATCTTATTTTTTATATTCTTTTTAAGTTTCACTTATGGAATACTGAAAAAAAAAGGAATTTTACTTAAAGAAAAAAAAATCAATTTGTGTTGAAAAAAAAACAGTGACAAAATAAAGTGCCCACTTCATTTAGGCAACAGAAAACATAAATTAAAGTAAAATAAAAGCATTTCAATAATTGATGTGTCCTCCTTTGGCCTTCAGGACCTCCTGCAGGCGCTTCGACATGCTCTCGACCAGGTTCTTTAGGTGCTGTGGATCTAGCTCTTCCCAGGCGCGCTCCAGGGCTTCAAAATAGTTATTTTTATTGGTAACACCAGTTTTGTCAACCCTGGCATCGAGAATCGCCCACAAATTTTCGATGGGATTGAGGTCCGGGCTTTGTGGAGGCCATTCCAGCGGTTTGATCCGACAAGACCGGAAGAAAGACTTGGTCTTCTTGGCAGTATGCTTCGGGTCGTTGTCCTGCTGGAATACGAACTTCTCTTCAAGGCCCGTCTGGATCAGCGAAACCTCCAGATTTTCTCGCAGGATGTTGATGTAAGAATCTGCCGTCATTATCCCGTCGAGTTTCACAATGCTTCCCACTCCACCCCACGAAAAACACCCCCAGATCATCACATTTCCTCCTCCATGCTTCATCGTGCCTTGGATGTGGCGCTCCTGAAGCTCCTCTCCCGATCTGCACCAAACACGAACCCGCCGCTTTCGGTTTAACAGCTCGAATTTTGATTCGTCCGTCCAGAGAACCGTTTTCCAGAACTCTAGGGGCTTATCAGCATGCTCCTTAGCAAACTTAAGCGGTTTGGCTTTGTTTGCCTTGCTGATAAATGGGCGCTTCCGGGCAAGTTTGCTATTCAACCCCGCTACGAGACGGCGACGAACAGTTCGACCGGAAACTGATAACTGAAGGGTTTCCTGGATCTCGCGGACAGTTACCTTCGGGTTCTTCTTGACTTCGCGCATGATCTTGGTGTCCGTTCTCGCATCCGTTTTCCGCTTCCTGCTTCTGCCAGGGCGATCCACTACTGATCCAAATGTTTAAGCTTCAGAAGAATTTTGCCAACCGCTGCCTTACTGATACTGTACTTCTTAGCGACAGCCCGGTGCGATTCACCGTTTTGCACATCACGAACGACAAATTTTCGGATACACAAGGGAATTGCTTTCGAAAGCACTGCGTTCTCCATTTTTTTTTTTTTCAATTGAATTAAATGCGATCACGTATACAAATGCACCAGGTTGAGCCATTTGCTTCAAAACATGTCAAAATATCAAAACATAAACAATCGAGGGGTCTTCCAATGGAAACTTATCGAAAACATATCGATTTTTGAAGTGGGCACTTTATTTTGTCACTGTTTTTATTTTTTTCAACACAAATTGATTTTTTTTTCTTTAAGTAAAACTCCTTTTTTTCAGTATTCCATAAGTGAAACTTAAAAAGAATATAAAAATAAGATAATAAAAAAAAATACAGTGTGTTTACTTTAATTTGAACCAAGTAAATGAGAGAAATTGAAAAAACGAAGAGGTGGGCACTTTATTTTGCCTATCAGTGTATAAGCGAAAGAAGAGGGAGAATTTGAGACACTGAAGCAAAAAGGCGGAAGAAGAGAAGCGAAAAAGAAGAAACAAGAAAGCTCACGAAGATACGCTTAAGAATGATAAATGAAAAAGAGTGGTTGAAGAAGATTCTTAAAACTTAAATTGTGCAATTGAATGTTACATTTATCAAAATCTTTCTGAAATACCCATACTTCGCACACCTAAATCCCAACTTTGCGCGTTTTAGAAAAAGTAAAATTGAGTATTTAATAAGGATATTTTGATTTGAGAAATAACTTAGATATATATTTTTTAATAGCAGACACAAAGTTTTGGTTTCAACTCGGTACACTCAGTAATCAAATTTGCTGAACTTTGTTTAGATTTTTACCGGAATTTAGTAACGAAATTAAAAATTGCTGAGATTCGCCCAATGCACCGAGTCAGCTCAGCTGTTGTACGTTCTTTAATTCATTATCGAGCCCGTAATCTAAATTAAATGTGTAGTTAAGGAAAAAAATAACAAATTTTGAAAATCACAATCCACTACAAATTGTAGACAAACATGCGCGAAAATGGTGCATTCGATAAGTGTTTCTCGGACACCGTTCCATTCCAGGAGTTGTATTTCAAGGAAAAGTTTTCCGGGGAAATAGTACATTGTCAGTTGTTGGAAGAACCTTCCATCGAACACATCGCTAAAATCGGAAGACTACGATGGGCTGGGCATGTCGTAAAAATGTCGGAAGACAGCCCAGTTAAAATGATTCTCGAAAACGAAACGACGGGTACAAGAAGAAGAGGCGCGCAACGAGCAAGGTGGATGGATCAAGTAGAAGGCGACCGGCGAACCCTCCGCAGACAGCGAGGCTGGCGAGGTACAGCCATGGAGCGAATACAATAAAGACAACTTCTGTGTTTAGAAGAGGCCACACCGGCCTTGGTCTGATTGGTAAGGTGAGGTTATGCTATTGATAACCCTGGTATGTAGATATGTCATTAGCGAGCCGAGCTTTTGATATAGCATGTTTGTCTTTTGCTCCGTCGATTTCCGATATCAAGCATTTTGTTCAGCATTCGATACAAAATATTTAAATAAAACAACGAGAACAATTTTCAATTTTAAGTATCGAAATTGGATGATGCGTAAAGAGCAGAGGCCTGGCGGGCAGTCATTTTGCAGTAGCCAACATCGCTATCATCCAAACATCAAAAGATTCATTGTTTGTAAACAATACTGTCGCTCATACCCGTAGTAACAAACGTCAGGCGGTCCTTATTCAAATAAGGCCCGTGATATGTTGCATACTGTCAAACAATAGTAACAAGGTTGCCAGGCCTCTGGTAAAGAGGCTTTGCCCGCGGTCGGCCATCATTTCGGAGTACTGGCATGTTTTTTCATTTTTTCGCGAATGTGATAAATATGTTTCCGTTTTGTGTTGGCCAGCGGACAATTTGAACTTCTGGCACGATATTTTCGACAGCAGCAACAACAACTAGAGTATAAACTCCTTCTAGCGACAGCCATTGATGCCAGATCTACGGAATTTCTCGTAGTTGTACGTAAGTTGATATTTTTTTTTTTTTTATTGGGGGTTTTTAAAAAAAAAATAGTTTTTTTGGGGGGGGGGGGGGGGGGTGAAAAAGTCTACGCTCCATACAAAATTTTAAAAAAATGTATGGAAAAAAGTCTACGAAGGGGGGGGGGGGGGGGGTTCTGAGATTTTCAGAAATGAGTCTACGTGGTTTATGAACAGGCCCTTACGCATTCTTAACTTTTTATGACAGCAGCAAAGTTTCACTCACCGCTCATCACTTTCAAAATTTATCATCCGGCGGAATCGACCGAGGAAAAATGTGACATCACTGGCAGCAGCATGTTTTGTACGCATGGAAACTAATAGCGAATTCGTTTTTGATCCAGTTCCAAACTGGATCGGGTATCAAAATTGGGTCGGCTTGTTGTGTGTTAAACGTCAGTGTGTATGGTTTTATTTGTAACTCGTATCGGATTGAGGTTTGCACTGACAAGTTAGGGTATCGCAGGTTGGAACTAGTTCCAACCTAGGTTCAAAAACGAATTCTATATAAGAGTATAAGTGATTGTAGCAGGAGTGGCGGTATCGCATCTAAAGATACGGGATATACTTGAAGCGGGTTTGGAAAAAAATTAAAAAATTTTTGGGGGGGTTGGGTTTTGGTTTTGGGGGGGGGGGTGAAAAAAATTTCGGGGGAGGAAAATAATTTTCAAGAGTCGGGGAGGGGGAAGATATATTTTGGGGGGGGGGGGGGGAGTTGTTTTTTTTTTTTTTTTTTTTTTTTTTTTTTTTTTTTTTTTTTTTTTTTTTTTTTTTTTTTTTTTTTTTTTTTTTGGGTTGGTTTGGTTGGTTTTTGGTTTCCCCTCCCCCACCCAAAAAAAAAAAGAAAAAAAAAAAAACAACAAAAAAAAAAAAATCATTTCTTTTTATTTAAAAAAATAAAAAGAAAAAAAAAAAAAAAAAAAAAAAAGAAAAGGGAGTGGGGGAGTGATTAATAAAAAAAAATAATTTTTTTCTTCTTCTGTAACATCCTGTTTGAATGTCCAATTTCAACAGTCCTGATTTTTCTCGCCCCATGCTGCACAGTAGGCCCTGCCGTTTTAGTATGTGTAGCGCATAGATGATGTGTAACATATATCAAATAGACAATGATGGAAGTATATCCATAATATATCAATGAATAGGCTTGGTTGGTATTAAATGAGATAAATATTGAGGGGAATTTAAATCAAAATGATAAAAATCTCAGTCAATTGACTAATTGATATTGAAAAGTCATAAGTATTACCATAACTTGAACTTAGAATTATCAGAGTAATCAAATAATCGGAACTAGTTTCTATAAAATAGATATTAATCTGTAATTTTTAATCAATAATTTATTAGTTCAACGACGTCCTTTTGGTTACACCTTTGCTCAGGTCAAGAAAGATTTGTGTATTATTATTATTGAAGCTTTAAAATTCTAACACTTCGCAACGATTTATAAGTTATTAATTCGTGGCCATTTTCACTGTTATTCAGTAGTTTTAGATTACCAAACGATATGCTACTGCAACAGCACAGTTGCCTTTGGCTAAGACAAACGTTTCTCATCATTCAACAAAAACACTAGACAGCCATAAATCGCATCTCAGCGGTTTTCGCTTCTGTCCCACAGTGTAACGTCGGAAGTTCCACATAGTAGTGCATCCGAGTACTATGGATCGCTAGATGTGTATCACAAAGAAGTTTTCATGTTCCAGGTTTTCACATTTGCATATACTTACTCTCAGCAACGGTACTTAAACAAATACATGGCAATGGAAAATATTAGCGTGTGGAAATACACATTTTTCACTGAATCTAAGCAACTTCCAATTGTGCCTTACGGCGGTAATTACAACAAAATTTACTTTTCTAAATGGTATTATTAGCAGTAAATCACTAATATCATTCCTGTAATTGACGATTATAGAAGTCTCGACTGAAGTTTTTCAAGTTTTTTTTATAAGCGAAAATAGGGAGTGACAGATGTAATGCGTCAATTGACACATGCACGTAAAATAAAATTTACACTATTGGTATTAAACACTCACAATTTGATTTTAAAACGCAGAGATGGCAGATTAAGCTGAGATCACACTGTTTGACGAAACACCAAATATTTGGCAAATTTTGTCAAATATATTTAACCAACGTATGATCGCCAAATATATTTGACCAAATATATCAATGGCAAATATTTGGTTTGTGCTTGTCGTTCCAATTATTTGACAATTTGTCAAATAGTGTGATGCTCTTTGTCAAATATGTTTGCTCAATACTAGCAAACAATTTATTTGACACTCTGGAAATTCTTGAGTGGCAAATTGAGAGAGCAAATTCATACACAGAAAAAAATGAGCAAATTCATACACAGAAAAAAGTCCGTTCTGAAATTCGTCAACGTTGTGTCACGAACAGGGATGCCAGATACTTTTTTTCAAAAGTCTGTATCAATCTCATGGAAATGTCTGTATTTGTCTGTATAAGTCGAGGCGCCCACTGATGTGGCGGAGGGGTGGTATCTGCTAGCATGTCAAAATATCTTGTCGACGTTCGCCTCACGTCACAAGACTTTGGATCGATGTTTTGACATGATATATGATGCCACACCTCCGCCACATCATTGGGCGCTTTAACTAAGGGTTTTGATTTTGGTCTTAAGGTGCCTCAATGGAAAAAAAAAATGTTGAAAATCGCTATTTATCGATGCTGATAAACGGGTAGAGGTGAGATTATGTTTTGTAAACATCGCATGAACAAAAATCTAACGCAAAAGAGATTGCAATTTCAATTTTTATATTTAAATGTTAATTTTCCTTTCACTTCCATACATATGATTAAATCACTGTCGTTTTTCAATATATGAAAGCAAAATTTTTGAAATGTTTTGAAAAATTCTAGGCAAATCGTTTATTATTATAATTCATAAATTTAAAGAAACAACTCACCCTCACTTCACTACTACAAAATTCATTCATTCCAAAGGCTTGAGGAACTTAAATTTGGTTGTACATGTCGCTTGTGAGCAGCCATTTCACATGAGATGAAATCTCAACCACTCCGTTTTTCTTTTTCTGTAATCTAACGCACTCTTTGTCCGACAAAATGCCTTTCATGGCGAGCATTGGTTTTATTGATATTGTGAATTGAAATAATTCGCTCGACAGCAGCCGTCAAATTCGGTATAGCCAATATTGCTGGAATGAACTGTCGTAGACACGGAAAGGCTCAGTCACCACTACAACGACGCATAAGCATTTGTTCCAAAATTCTGCGCAATGCAGATTTTCTGGAAAATCCGCCACTGAAAGTCTCAATTCCCGGGACTCGTCGTCAATTGGTTGAACTGATGCATCATCAACCATTTTCTCAATTCGTTTGATAAGTTGAAAAATTGTTGCATGTGCTTTTGCTCTGATATTGTAAGGATCAATTAACGCTAAAAGCCCAAACGCAATGTGAACGGAAACGTCAAGTTTGACAGTTGTCGCAAATGACGTCGATGCGTTCAATTGGAATCAACTTGGATTTGATCAGTTTTCTATCTGACAAGCAGGTTTAGTTCTTCCGCTACCGTTGCCGTTCTGCTCGTTTCTCTCATTGCGTTCGAACCTTAAATTGTTGAGGGTATCGTCGGTAAGGTCAATTCTTTGTTTATTTTTTTATTTGATTACAGCATATGTAGAAATTCATCATGCCTAGTCAAAATTTATGCAAGTGTGACATGCTTAACTTGTCACTTCTAGTGTATTTGTTGATCAAGGCCCACGTTCGTTGATCAAGGCACACCTTCGTACAGTTTTTCCAACTCACATAAGTTATTGAGGATCAGGGTCACAAAGCCGGTGGCTCGTAAAATAGGTATGTCGCCTGGTTTTGTCCAAAAATCAAAACAACGTTTGAGACTTAAGTCGTATAAAGTAAAAACAGTTCCAAATCGCAACGACAAACAGAACTTGGCAGCAAAATCACTGGCTCTACGTTTTACTGAGAATATTTGACGAAGTTTTCATGCGTTGTTATGGACGATGAAACTTATGTCCTGGAGGGTTTCAAGCAGCTTCCAGGGCTGGCTTTTTATTCTGCTATGGCCAGAAATTCTACAGTTGAGCATTTCAGAACGAAGAAGGCATCGAAATTTCCCAAAAAATACCTTGTGTGGCAAGCAAATTGCACGTGTGGCAAAAAGAGTGAATCTTTCGTCACTACAGGCACAATCAACAAGGAGATCTATCAGAAAGAGTGTCTGCAGAAGCGATTGCTACCCTTCATCAAAAGTCACAAAGAAAAACCTTTGTTCTGGCCCGATTTGGAATCATGCCACTATGCTGAAACTGTGATGGATTGGTACCAAGCAAATCAAGTGAACATTGTACCAAAAACCTCAAACCCGCCAAATTGCCCAGAGCTACGACCAATCGAGAGATATTGGGCTCTGATGAAGCGGAAGCTTTCTGGAAAGAAGCAAGGAATCAAAGACATCAAACTCTTCCAGCAAATTTGGACAAAGACGGCTTCTACGATTTCTGAAGAGTCTGTACAAATTCTAATGGACGGAGTTAAGCGCAAACTTCGAAAATGTTATGCAAATACCAAATAACTATGTTTCGTCTTCACGAATTGTTAAAACACATTCCATGAATCCGAAATAAACAACTACGACGGAAATATAATGCGAAATTTATGTTTTATTCATGTTTTGAGGTGTCCAGATTATTGCGGATACAGACCTTAGTAGCTAGCTCGAGTACGTAATAAAAAGAATCTCGATTTGACGGGGCTTAGCCATTCTAATAAAAAGTCCTTGGTTTGGACCGCTACCTAATTTAACCACCAATTTGCCACCAATTCTTGGTGATGCGATTCACCAAGGACTTTCTTTGTGATGGCCGTATTTTTAGTTCGTTTCAGTGCTACGTCTTTGGCAACGATCGAATAAGTGAAAACAGCCTTAGAAAACAGCCAGGCACATACTTGTACTTCTACATCCCTCACTGGATGTTTTTACGCCAACAAACTGGTCCAACTTCAGACTGTCATTCATTTGCTTACTGTGACGTATGTGACTTTCCCTATCGCCATGTTTTTTTTTAAATCTGGAAGTTCGCCGAAATTAATATCTGTACATGTCTGTAACATTTTCCAAATGTCTGTATAATGTATGTAATCTGAATGATGTCTGTATGCATGTTCAAATGTCTGTATAAATACAGACATGTCTGTATAAATACAGACATGTCTGTATATCTGGCATCCCTGGTCACGAATTCAGGAACAGGTATTTTTTTCCTTTACGAATATATACCATGAACATATGTCATGGAAACGTGAACATTGTTCGCTAAAGCAAATAATAACGTCTGCGTAACGATGGTCTAAGTAGCGAATACACCAATCGTCTTGGAAACGAAACCTTTGTTCTAGAAATAAAAAAATAAAGTTCCCATTAACGTGATTAATGCTCATGATTTGCTCATGTTACCTCAAAATATCACAGGTTGAACATTATTTAAAAGCATTGAAAATATTGACTATTTGACTATTCCGATGATCATGCACCAAGGAATAAAATGAATATGTACATCGGGAAATTTATAACTTGAAAAAAATGCAAGTTTTCCACACCGAACAGGCAATTGGCATCTAAAGATGATAGATTTAATTCACACATTATGAAAACAAACACTAATCAAATTCGCACAAATTCAACGAAAACGCAACCGCTGGGGATAATACAAATAGTCAAATGTTGCGACGCATCTTCACCAACCACTAGCTTCAAAAAACACAGAGACAAATTTGATAGTAAATTTTACCATTATTGGGGGTTAGGATGACTATTGCAGTATAGTGATTTTGAACCGACTTTGATCATGGGCAAAACGACCATTGAAATTAGTTGATTCAACATTTACCATAATGTCAGAATAGTCCTTGTTGCCATGATCATAGTCAAAAATGCCATGAACGTGGTGAATTCGTCCATTTTCATGGTTACACTCAAAAGCAAAAAAAAAGCCGAGCAAAATTTTGTTTCCAAAAAACGCCATGTTCAACCGTCTGTAACTTTGTCAATTCTCAATATTTTTGGCTGAAAATTTGACAACACTATAACCAATGTATCGACCTTATTTGATCAAAATTTCATGTTCATAAAATTTATAAATTTGAAGTTTTCATAACATATGTGAAAAAAGTAGTTTTTGGATAGACCAATTTTATATATCCGTATTTCTGTGAAAAATTTAGGTAACTTATTAAAAATTTCATTATAGTCTTCAAAAATATAGGAAATAATGTGGACAAAATTTAAACTGCTTCCATCAAGTGATTTGGACTACAGCTGGCGTCAAAGTTGACGCACCAACATGAGGATTTCCCTTTTTCCCCCAATATTGAACATGCTGTAATATCGGTGCAAAAAAAAACTAGGTTGTCCATCGTTGCAATAAGGGCAAGGATTTCAAGTTATGTTAGTTAACATGCGTAATTGTTCAGCGAGCTGATTACCGTCGGGACAATTTTCTACCATTTGAAACAACCGATGACTAAGGTGCAGGAGCCTAGCCTTACATCTGTCTTTTGAACATATTTCACCTCGCGTTAAAATTTCACAAATTTCCTTATACATCTGATCACATAACCCAATTTGTTCAACCTTCTCTGCATCTAACTTTACTTCCAGTCGTCTATTGTACTCCCTATCTGTTTTCAAATGTTGCTTTAGGCTTCTCCGCCTGCGAGAGAATGTTGGATCATCACGAATAACTATCGCTCGTATTTCTAATTCGAACAAAAATTCGTCTTCTAGCAAATGATCCACGCGCATATGGTGGTACCCCCCTAGCATCATTTCAACGGCTTGATCGTAGCTAATGATCAGCTGAGCCATCCTGAATGAAATTCACTCGGTTTATTCTAATTGATACAAAGCGTTGAGAAAGCGCAAACGAAATTGAAAAAAAAACTAAACTGTCTCTATTGTTTCAATTCACAAAAGATTCTAATTTATCTCAACACGTGGTTGTCAAAAGCAGAACAAAAAAACGGTTATCATCACCCGAATTGCTTGCACTATCAAACACCACTGAAATCACCGATTTATCACACTTCAATATTACTTCTTAATATAAATAATTACGAACCTAAGGAAATAAGGAAAAAATATATATACAGGAAATATTTAGGAATTAAGGTTAGGGATTATATGAAAATTCAGAAATTAAATGAAAAAATAAAATATATTGAAATTTTGTAAATTTCAATTCCACTCGGAGCACATGTGAAAAAAGGGTTTTAATTTAATTTTAAATGAGAAACCTTTTTTCAATTATTTTATCGTTGGGCGCCAATTGTAAGTTTTATAGATTTTGTTTTCTTTTTACCTTACTATTATGCCATGTGGCTATCAGGGTCTATCCGGGTGAAATTGAATACTTTTCGGACTCACTTCCCTAAATTGTACCGATAGATAGACAAATTACAAAAGAAGATGGTGGAAAGGAATGTGCGATCATAAAAAAAACTATAAATCAGAAATTACTATAGAAAAAGCTACATGAAGTTTTATTCTACGTTGAACCATAATTTTGATGTGGGAATAAAAATGGAAGATGTCGGCGCAGAAGCCGGCAAGCTGGCAACCGTGCCCACCGACCTTTATGATGCGAGGGCATCACGTTCAGTGAAAATATATTAAAATTATAATTAAAGTCCGTGAAAATTAGTTGAGTTAGGGTCCAGTCCGTTCGTCGATATTGAAAAGAAAGCAATGTATATTATTAAACATTATTATTAAATAAACACTCAAAATAAAAATTTAGGCCTACGGAAAAGACGAGGACCGAAAATCCACAAGGGTGCACATGTGAAAAAGCCCACTAAATTGTAGGTTAGTAATTATATTAATGAGACATGTACTTACCTTTGAAATTATGATTACAGTTGAAGCCTTTCTGAGAGGAGAGCTATCAAAACGGGATCAGTTTTTCATTGCGCCCTAACAGCCCTAACAATCTTCAAAATTTACGGCAACATGGATGGAAAAGATATTCCGGAATCAGGCGATTCGAGTTGCATTGCCTGTGAACGTCCGGACAATGCTGAGGATATGGTCCAGTGCGACCATTGTGATGAGTGGAAACACTATACGGTACCGGAGTGAACGAAAGTGTCGCTGGCCGATCCTTGGTTGTGGCAACTGCACCGCACTGCTGTGCAAAGACGCAATTTCGGTACGTAGTGGATCCAGTCGCTCCACCTCAAATTCGGCGTTTTCGGTTTGTTTGAGTCAAATGGTGGAACGGCAACAATTAGAGCGCGGTCGAGCAGAGGTAGGGCTACAACGTCGCCACTTAGATGAGCAGCAGAAGTTGATCGACAAAGTGCTCGGCGGAGCTAAGACGGAAAACCATTCGAGTGGCGTTTTAGCCGGTGGTACAAACAACGGAGTGATTTCTCCCTCATCCAGTGAGCGTATTACGACACCACCGCCTCCCGGTGCCCCTCTGAGCACGGCTGCTCGACGTTCGATGCCACTGTCGGATACACCGAAAAATACCATGCCATCTTCACCGGTTATAGTTTCGATTCCGCTCACAGCATTGGAATCAAGTACGGTGCGCTCGCTGAAGGCGAGGAAGGATCCCAACGCCGCTTTGTTGGAACTCAGGAACCAGGTTGAGCAATGCGAACATCGCGCCAATCCAACACCTGAACAACTAGCGGATCTACAAATTCAGCTCGAAATGTGTAGGAGTATTCTGGAAGGGTTCCAGACCAGTGCAGCTGCAAACAAACCAGTTCGACGACTAGATGGGAGCCACCCGCATCAGCATCAGCTACCAAAGTCAGTGACGAACCCGTCGCGCGTGGAAAAGCAGACCGGTACAATCCCGAAAATGAGTCGGATGCGGCCAACAGAACCGCAAGACAATCGGAAACAGCTTGATCGTCATTATCAAGCCGCCGGTGCAGTGGCAGAAACTCCACCAATGAAGGAGCCGGTGAGTCAAACTGGCCGGCGCTCGGTAACTGAAGCAGTAGGAACTTCTGAAATGCGTCCGATCAAAAGCGAACCCCCAGGTTAGCGCCAAGCCTTGAGTTTTTCTGATGCAAATACAAACAAATACATGTTCAATTATTGCCCCACGACCAATAACACAAATACCCGCGCGCAGTCGCGAATTGACGCGCGCCCGGGAAATATCGATACACCTCCTCCCACAAATTCCCGTGAGCAGCTGCGTGAATCATTCGCGCACCCGGGTAATATGATGCAGCACAACATTCTGCCCGAACCAAATCCAACCGGTGTACAAATGCGAAATCCCCTGACGGGAGTAATAAATTCGATTCTGCCCCCTCGTCAGTCTGAAGTTGTTCAACGAGACCAAGTGATTTCCCAACCAGATCCAGCTCGACCAACTCAGCAACAGCTAGCAGCAAGACAGTCCCTGGCTAAAGATCTTCCTCGATTCACCGGTGATCCAGCGGAGTGGCCGATTTTCATTTCGAACTACCGCTACACAACGGAAGCCTGTGGTTTTTCCGACGGCGAAAACATGCTTCGTCTACAACGGTGTTAATCCGGACCTGCGCTCGAAACGGTGCGCAGTCAACTAGTGCTACCAGCAGCGGTCCCACATGTCATCGAGACTCTTCGAATGCGGTTTGGACGTCCGGAGTTAATAATCAACGCTATGCTTCGTAAGGTGAGAGAAATACCAGCTCCCAAGTCCGACAAATTAGAAGGGCTGATCGATTTTGGGATGGCAGTACAGGCATTATGTGACCACATTGAAGCTGCGGATGAACGCGCTCATCTATCTAATCCGTCGCTTCTTCAGGAACTTGTCGCGAAACTTCCCGCGGACCAAAGAATGATGTGGGCGGGATACAAGCGAGGGTTTCAACATGTCGATCTCAAAACATTCGGCGACTATATGGCGTCAGTGGTAAGGGATGCAACAAGCGTAGTGACCTTCGAACCGGAAGCAAAGCGGAATGGGCGTTCGAGACCATCCGAAGAGTAAAGGGTTCGTTAACTCCCACGCGGCGGAAGCCTCTGGAAGAAAAGTTGATTCATCGAGTGAACCGAGAGAATTACCGAAGCAATTCGCTTGCCTCAACTGCCAGAAAAATGGACATCGAGTGCGTGAGTGTTATGCGTTCAAGCAATTACCTGTTGACGATCGCTGGAGACGAGTCCGTGCGTTGAGCCTGTGCCAAAACTGCTTATTCAGTCATGGACGAGGCGCATGCCGAGGGCGCAAACTCTGCGACATTGAAGGCTGCCAGTACCGTCACCATCCGCTCCTTCACTCTTCGAGAGGCCCCCCGAAGTCATCGGAACCCACCGTTCAGATGGCTGAAAACCACAAACATCGTCGTTCGACCTCTTCGACGCTGTTTCGAAACATCCCAGTGACTCTTCATGGAATCCATGGTTCAGTCAACACGTTCGCCTTTCTCGACGAGGGCTCTGATCTGACTTTGGTGGAAAACGACTTGATGACGTCGCTAGGGGTTAAAGGTACCCCCTCACCCCTGTTCCTTCGGTGGACTGGGAACACCACACGTGTAGAGAAGGACTCTCAACAGGTTACTATCGAGATCACCGGTACTGGACAGGACAAGCGGTACAAGCGTCTAAATGCAAGGACTGTCAGCAGCCTTGGTCTTCCTAGTCAAAGTTTCCTGATAGAAGAAGCGGTGAAACTACACAAGCACCTAAAGGGTATTCCGGTCACCAGCTACCAAGATGCAGTGCCGAGGATCCTCATTGGTATAGACAACCTCCGTCTGGCGCTGCCACTGAAAGTCCGGGAAGGCGATGGGTCTGCGCCGATCGCGGCAAAAACCAGACTGGGTTGGTGCGTCTATGGGCCTCGGGGAAATAGCAACCGAGAGTCCTACATTTTCCATGTTTGCGAATGCTTTGTGAAAAACTTCTTCGCTATTGAGGGAACTGGAGCTGGTCCAGTGGAGCTTCCACTTACGGAGGAAGATCAACGAGCGCTGACCATTATGGAAAACACAACCCGAAGAGTGGAAGGCCGCTTCGAGACGGGATTGCTCTGGAAAAAGGACCAGGTGGAATTTCCTGATAGTTTCTCGATGGCTAAACGACGGCTAGAATGTCTGGAACGCCGTATGGAACGCGATCCGGAACTGAAGAACAATATTCACCGGCAGATACGCGAGTATGAAGGAAAGGGTTACGCACATAAAGCGACCAAAGAGGAACTTGAAGCAGCAAACCCAAGAAGGGTGTGGTACTTACCAGTAGGCGCAGTGACAAACACCAAAAAGCCGGGAATGTCCGTCTGATCTGGGACGCAGCTGCGAAAGTAGATGATGTATCGCTGAACAGCGCTCTACTCAAAGGCCCGGATCAACTTACTTCACTTCCAGGAGTACTGTTCAGCTTCAGGTTGTATTGTGTAGCAGTCAGCTCAGATGTTCAAGAGATGTTCCACCAACTTCAAATCCGGGCAGAAGATAAAATTTCTCAACTATTCTTGTGGCGCATCGATACATCCAATAAGCCTACCGTCTACGTTATGGATATCGCCACATTTGGAAGCACCTGCTCGCCAGCGTCGGCACAATTCGTTAAAAACCGGAACGCCGAACAACATTCTGAAATCTATCCGGAAGCAGCGAAAGCGATCGTGCATGACCACTACGTGGATGACTATCTGGCGAGTTTCAGCTCTGTAGAAGAGGCAGCGAAAGTAGCTAGTGACGTGCGTTACGTTCATGGATACGGAGGATTTAAGCTACACAACTGGCGTTCGAATAGCAGTGCTGTACTCGACCGCCTAGGCGAAGTACAACAAGATGCGGATATACAGCTGAACCCAACCGAAGGCGGGAAAACCGAAAGGGTGCTCGGTATGCTCTGGAGTCCAACAACCGACGAGTTGAGCTTCTCTATCCAGATGGGCGATGAAATGTAAGCGCTGATTCTTAACGCTACACGGCCAACGAAGAGACAGGTACTTCGATGTGTGATGACTCTGTTTGACCCACTAGGGTTACTTTCGCCGTACATCATTCACGGCAAAGTTCTAATACAAGATCTGTGGCACAAAGGTACGGAATGGGACGAGCAGGTCAGCGACGAAGTATACGCGAAATGGCAGAGGTGGGTTCAGATGATCGAGCACATCGCTGAGCTCCACCTCCAGAGATGTTACTTCCGAGGTTCTACAAGAGACACTTACCGGTCTTCCGAAATCCACGTGTTCGTGGATGCCAGCGAAACGGCTTATTCGTGTGCAATCTATCTACGTACGCTCAACGAGGACGGAGATCCGCAGTGCTGCTTAATTGCTGCCAAATCAAAGGTCGCCCCACTGAAACCATGGTCAATTCCCAGATTGGAGCTGAAGGCATGCGTACTTGGTTCATGGTGGTTGAAATTCGTCGTACACAATCTCGAGATTCCAGTAATCAAGATTACGTATTGGTCGGATTCCAGAACAGCGTTGGCCTGGATAAAAGCTGATCCACGGAACTATCGGCAGTTCGTCTCCTTCCGAGTAGGAGAGATACTGGGGCATAAAATGGCAGCACTTATTCACAATGGACAATCGACTTTCGTGAGCAACCTAACTACCAAAACAAAACAAATAAAATGACAGCTACAGATTTCCATGATCTGAGTTCACGCTTATCGGAACAAAAGCACATATATTATAAGTCTTGCGAAACTAAAGCCGACGAAGTCCGGCAAAGGAGCAAAAACTAATGTTGTTGCGTGGAAATATTACCGGATTGCTAGAACAGTAAGTAAGGCGCAGGCGTTAAGTCATAGTAGGGACGTAAAAAAGCCATGAATATGATAATGAACATTGAGTTGAAGTTGATCACGCCTGTCAGACATTGCTTCATGATACCAGATTGCTCAGCAATTAGTTCATACACCTTAAGGATATGAAAGATCTTGGGAAAGTTCATTGAGTAAATTCTTAAGACTTCACAACGAGAAGGATTTTTTTTCAAGATCTTGTGTGTATCATACATTCAAGTCACGTATCCCTGATATTTTTATGTTATTGTATGTTATATTGTAATGTTATATTGGTCAAAACATATTTCATAGACCTGCAGCATATCAATGCCAAGCAATCATACTGATGCCAAAATGGTACCTGGCATCGAAAGCTCTCAATTAATAACTTTGGAAGTGCATTTAGAACACTAAGTGAAGGGCACGTAATAAGCGAATTGTGAAAGCAATAAGCTTGAAATGCTAAGAAAGAAGAGGACGAGAAGATTCAACGGACATCCATGGCGTCCTTGAAACTTCACTGTAGATATTGGACTTTCATGTAATTCTCGGCAGTTTCCTGACATTCTATGGACTCTTCAGAAGTTTTTCGGGCTGCACTTAAATTCTCGGGACTTTTTCGAAGATTTACAAAAACTCCCAAACTTAATCACAACACTGTCAGACAAAAGCAGCGACACAAACAAACAATCAAATATGCATACTAAGACTCAATTACCCATACAAAGGTAATTGTTTCACCCATATATGGGTAACTGATGCAACCCAAGAAACCACGAGGCTATAATAGCTTGCATATATATGACATATGCATCACGTCTAGTGCATTATTGAAGTTGGATTAAAGCTGAAAAGGGCCCCACTAAGATCGAACTAATGCTATATCTTTTGCTGGGGGTGCGACACATCTAAATCCAGATTCAAGATGATCGAAAAATCTCACGCTAGCTAATCAATCTTTGAAAAATCTTGTTTCAGCTTGTGAATCTTAATCCATCTACTTGCATCGTGCTGCATCTTTTTGCAGTAAATCTTTTAAATCTTCATCAAAATCTCTAAAATCTTCTTTCTATCTACTAAGCGTGCGCACATCGCACAAAAGCATAACAAAAAATATCCTGCATCTGAGATAGAGTCGCACCCCCTGGTCCCAAGCTCGGTCCCAAGCTTAATAATACGCCCCTCATAATGAACTCACACGAACAGATTCTCAAATATTCTGTCAGAATAACACAGCAAATCAAAACAAAGGCGCAAATATGTATAGTTAGGTGCTGGCTTCAAGGTGTACTTCGGACCAAGGGGTTCTACAACAGTGAACCAATTTCAAATCGCTAGTTGCATATTGATTGTTGCTAATACCCCGTTCGCACTACAACCTATATTATGTGATAAAGAATATCTTGATTTCAAACGCCATGCAAGTTGTTTCCAGTGAAAACTAGATGTACAGATGATGATATCAAGATACTCTATATCACGTGATATAGGTTGTAGTGCGAACGGGGTATAACAGATGGCGCCATAGATTAATTTTATTGGTAAGGGAAAAATGTATTGCCAGTCAAGCTGTCAGATTTAATGTAGCAATAAGTTGACTAGCGGCGTTACTGCGCAAGATGATTCCAACGTTATTAGATTTGAAATTTAACCCAACAAATTTGAGTTGTTTTTTCGAGCTTGAATTAGGCTTTGCGACGTTTAATCGCCTTTCCCTTTCTAGCATATGCAGAGGAATGATGGTTTGTTTTCCTCCAAAAGATTTTCCTTCGTACTTGCACTCCTTTGTTTTAAATGGCGTTGTAGTGTGTGTGCGTTCAAGGTCACTAAGCCTAATATATGTGCGGCCAGTTTCCCCAGAAAACTGAATAGAAAGTTAGTTCTTGAAGCCTGCCACTTTTGGTGTGGCGCTAGTGATGATTTTAAAATTTTAAGCTCGATTCATAACTGATTATTTTTCTTTACAATATTTCTTCTACCAAACGACTAGGCTACTAGTACCAGTAATTTAGATAAAACATTATAATACCTGGCTGATAAACAATGAAAAAATATTATTGTTGAGATAACCACTTCACTAAGAACAATACGGAAGATGTATCTCTCGAATCAAATTAACGACAAAACTTACTCCCAATAATCAATACGAAACTAGCGATTTTAAATTGATTTACTGTTGTAGAATCCCTAGGTCCAAAGTACACCTTGCAATCTGCACCATGCAATACACTCTTGCGCTTCTCAGTACCTTTCGGTACAACTATCTTTGTTTTTGTTTTGATTCGGTATGTTATTTTGACAGAATATTTGAGGGTACAACCACGGACTAATTTGCTATAGGCCAGTATCGACTAAAAAAGTATAGAGAATACGGAATTTTGTTCAATATTACCAAGCGGAATTTTGACAACTGATCTGCATGGAACGAAATGTCACCTTCACTTACGGAATATCTAGCGGAATATTTTTTCCGAAAGTAAAAGTGACAGCTCCCATTAGTTTGCGTGGAAACCTTACAAATTCCAATTTTATTTTTCGTTCTTTTCAGGTGGATACTGCAGAAATTTTCGATTCTTTACTTTTCCGTTTCAGTAAACGGAATTTAACATGGGATTGAGATAGAAAAAGAAATTTCTTTCGAACTTGATACCGACCTATAAACATGTCAAATCATCGCAAATCGTAAAAGCCTCAATGTTATACCAACAATCAATGTGCAACTAGGGATTTGAAATTGGTTCACTGTTGTAGAACCCCTAGTTCCGAAGTACACCTTGCAGTCTGCACCTTGCCATGCACTCTTGCGCTTTTCAGTACCTTTTGGTACAAGTATCTTTGTTTTTATTTTGATTCGCTATGTTATTTTGACAGAATATTTGAGAGTGTATTGGTGTGAGTTCTTAGGGGCGAATCATTAAGCTTGGGACCGCCCTGTTAAAAAATAACCTCAGACGAACGATATCACAAATCCTCCAACCATTTCTTCAACGGTTTGGATGATACCTCAAATAGGTCGTTAAGAAAAATAACCAACCAAACGACATTTCCCAAGTAACCACAAGCATTATATTGTTGCTCTTATTCAACACAAAATCAACATCATTAATGCTGGATCGCATCAATTCAACAGTTGTCAAGTAATGAAGCGCTAGATTAGCTTTAGGGCACCTCCAATCCTGATGGGAAACTGGTATAGATCTAAATATTTAGATCTGAAGTGATCTAAATTTTTGCACCGCTGCGTTCTAAAGGGTGTCCACGATGAAATTGCCACACTTTGAAATTGCTCTAACTTTTTAACCGTAGGGTAGAATTTAATGAAAATTTGGGTGGATTTAGTTCATAGTGTATTATTTACATCCTGCAAGTTTTAAAGTCCTGTGATCAAAACTCGCGGAAATGGAGTCGAAAGAACAGCTTGTGCGTGATAAAATCTTGCGCATTCATCACGAGAACAAGGATCTCTCGCATCGTTCCATCGCTAAAACGTTGGGAATCGCGAATTCCATGGTGTCGCGAGTGATTAAGCGGTTCGAGGAACGGTTGACCACCGATCGGAAGCCCAGAAGTGAAGGAAAAAGTATTCCGTACAACACCAAAAATCACAACCGCGTAGTTGGGGCCTTCAACCGAAATCCGAACGCCTCCGTTCGGGATGTGGCTAAGAAGCTGCACCTAAGCCGAAGTTTTGTCCAGAAGGCCAAAACTAAGGCTGGGCTTTGAACGTTCAAGGTACAAAAGGCCCCTAATCGCGACGAGAAGCAGAACAAGTCCGCCAAAACCCGTGCCAGGAAGTTGTACCTCAACATGCTGACGAAAGTTGAATGCTGCATCATGGACGACGAAACATATGTGAAGGCCGACTTCAAACAGATCCCCGGCAACCTGTTTTTCACGGCCAAGGATAAGTTCAGCGTTCCGGAGCATGTCCGCACTCAGAAGATGTCCAAATTTGCGAAGAAATTCCTGGTTTGGCAAGCCATCTGCACGTGCGGGAAGCGGAGTGCACCTTTCGTGCTGCTTCCTCTCCTGAAGGCCCACAACGTCCCTACAATCTTCTGGCCGGATTTGGCCTCATGCCACTACTCCAAGGATGTGCTGAAGTGGTATGCGGACAATAAGGTCAATTTCGTGCCGAAAATGTTCAACCCTCCCAACACTCCGGAGCTCCGCCCCATCGAGAAGTACTGGGCGATTATGAAGCAGCACCTTCTTAAACGACCTAAGGTAGTGAAGACAGTCGAGGAACTGAAGAAAGTATGGGTTTACATGCAAAAAACGGTTGATTCACAGGTTGTGCAGAATCTTATGGCCGGGGTTAAGGCCAAGGTGCGGGCATTTGCGTATGGACTGTAAATAAAATACGAATAAAATGGTAAAATGAAGTTTAATAGTTATTTCTCAATCCCTGAAAATTTGATGGCAATCGGATGAAAACTCGAATTTTGCGAATCAATATTGTGTGTGGCAATTTCATCGTGGACACCCTTTATATTGACTTTTATACCACAATCTGATTAAAAAATTTGCATCTTCCAAGAAAACTGATCCAAATGATCCATGTTTTGGATCACTTTTTTGGCTTGATCTATTTTCTGTACTAGTGCTGGCAACAATGCTATAGGAAAAAAAAAGAATCGGGTTTATATCTGTTAAAGCTGTCTGTCCTTCTCATCTGTTCGTGCATACTTTTAAGCTTCTCATGGATACTTTTCTTTTTTACTGAGAATAAGTAAATTATAAACTGTTTATTTTCGCATAAATTGCTACATCTTTCATTTTCATCTGTCCTGGAAAACTTTCTCGAAGGAGCGCAGCACTCGAGTACTCAGGTAACATAAAGTGCATTTCCAGTGCAAATTTCTTTAAACGTTAGTAAATATTGAGATTAATTCTCGTTCGTAGAAAAAGCATCAGCATAAAAACTTAATTATTACAGCCAGGATATGAGCGAAGTATTGAGATGTGAGGATGTTGCCAAACCCGGCTCAAACCGAATGGAGTTTAGATAGCCAGCAACGGCTAAGTTTGTTCAAATTAAATTCCAGATCTGCGTCGCCAGCACTATTTTCCTCTGCAGTGTCACGTTCACTAACGCCATCGCAGTCGGTACCACATTCCCATGCGAGAACTCCGACGATGAATTCACCACAGCAACAATAACAACAACAGTGTGATAAATATCCATCATCATAGCCAGCAATGTCAATAGCAGTAAATCTCCAAATCTGGCACAGCAAAGTCTACCATGTACGTCTTCGGAAAGCTTACCACCTCCTCCTGCATATCTTCTTGATAGCACAACTAGAAATTCACTGATTCCAGGAAACGTAGCGGGAACGTTGAAAGCACTGAAAAAAATCAGGCACCAACCGTTAAGTTCCAGTGTTCTTCGACGCGCTCAACAAATCCTACCAAATCAACAACCTTCTGCTGCGTAATCGAACCGAAATAAGAAATCATCGCCGCATCAACAAAGCATATACGCACACACGAAGCAACTAACAAGTATGTCGAGCTTCTGTACTGCAAAGCAGAGCACTGGCTTTCTGGCACAACGAAGCTCAAGAATTGCACCAAATAAACTACAATCACCAGCATCACTACATCATTATCAACAGCAACTGTCCTTTACGCCCACAACAGCGCCATCAAGTGAATCGACATATCATAGAAGTAGTCCGTCGGATCAACGGTCATCTTATAGCTAGCAATCAACAAAAGCAGCAATCATCACATGGAATCTATTTCTTGTCCCATCAAGCATCCGCTCACCAACAGTCACCAGCGCCGAGCTAGCAGAGCAAAGACTTTCCGGTAAGGAATCTCATCAATAGTAGGCACTGTCCGATCCTCGTATATATCTAGAATCGTTAATGGATCAGATCGAGCGTGGTGCAACGTTTAAACGCAATCGAACGATTAACGATCGAAATGCACCTAAAATTTTCTAAATATGATCACACCGTCTGTAGATTAAATCAAGTCAAATTCCACATATGTAAAATAAAAAAGACAGAAATCATGTGTACCCATCAAATCAGCACCGCGGATTAATGATTCCTTAACAATCTGAAGTAACAGAGGATTTTCTAATATGTATAAAAATTTTGTTCAACGGAACAAAAGAAGTCATCGAGATTTTAATTACAGGTACATAATTTGTTGATTTATTTTTGCAAGTCGAAAGCAAGAGAATCGTTGGAATAAAATTGAATGGGATAGGAGAGTTCTTGAATGAACTGAATCTTTTTTTTTTCAGCAAAACAGTCACCAATAATAAATAAAGTTCTTGTCTAGAAATTTGACCAAGATCGTTGACGTAACACCTGATTTTGATAGAATCGATACTTGGCAGCTGCAACCGGTGCCTTCTGTTTGCTTTGCAGATGATCGAGTATCTTAACTTCCTGATTGCTTTCTGGTTGCTTTAATTGTTTTTTTTTTATACAATCACCAGTTATTATATAACCCAGAAATTCTACTGATTTGTGTAGAATTTGATTTGTCTAACTGGACTTTGAGATCAGGTTCACTTAGATTTTTCAAATCAGTTGCCAAATCATCAAGGACAAGATCAAGATGTCATGCTCCTTTTCTCGATCACTTCGTCGACGTGTCCGACGGCCCTCCAGATCCTCTGCCCGGCAAATTGCCGTTTGAAACCCTCAGCGGTGGGGACCAACAATTATCATGTTCTGGCAGCACTGGCCGTACGCATACATACGCGCCGACGACGTAAACATGTCAGATGACATATGGTAAGAAGAGTAGAAGAGAGCGAGAGTGAGCGAGAAGGATATACGTCAAAGGTAGTAGAGGAGATAAACAAAAACAAACTAAGGAATTGTATAGTGAAAGAGTTCGATTGAAATCAGGAAGTTAGGTGAAATTTCATTCGAAACTAGTTAAATTGAGTAGAGTTTCGTGTGCTAATTGAAATTTGGTTGTACGATCACAACACAGAAGACGGTGAGTAGTGTGAAAATTAGATAACAGAATAAAATCAAACTAGATCTCATTCGTAGCAGCTGAGTAAATAAAAGTGAACGGTACAGTGGTGCCTAAACCTATTCGCGCGTCCCACGAGCATTCACGGAAACGGTCTATAGACTGTGTATACATTTGACGTACAACGTAGTACTAATAGACGGTGTAGGACAGGCAGGTAAATTTGAAGAGAACAACAACAAGGATCAATTGCAATAAATTCATAATTAAACTATAAACAGAAATTAGCGAAACTGAGGTAGAAGCAAGTTGTGGACGAAAGGCAAACTGAAAATTGTGAGTAGGAAAAATCATCGACACTATGACAAAAAACTTGATAATTATATTTAATTAAACTCCACAGTTTGATCATCCTTTGAGGGTGATAGCCAAAAACGGTTTGTTTTTACATCCGACCTTTGATCCGAACAAAATCAAAAATTTTCAAAGGATAATTTCGGAATGGCTTCTTCTGCTGCGAAAAATGAGCTATGTTTGTTCTGCTCAATATCGGAATCGATGTCCGAAGACGTGGATTGGGTTCAATGTGGGAAGTGTGAGCAGTGGGCTCATTTCTCCTGTGCTGGAGTAGATCAGGAGGTGTCAAAGACTGACTGGCGCTGTCAAGGGTGTGTTTCCGGTAGTGCTCAGTTGCAATTGAAGGTTCCCGACACGCGAAGCAAGATGCGAGCTGGCAAGAAGACCGGCCAAAAGAGCGATGGAGGGTCCGACAAGGGAGTTGGTTCCGACGCTGATCCAATGGATAAGCAGCTGGAAGAGGAACAACTCGCCAAGGAGAAGGCCTTCGCAAAGCGGATGGAGGCGCGGAAGAAGCTACTCGCTAGGCAAAAGGCGTGGAAGGAAGAGCAGCTGAAGCAAGAACGGGAGATGCAGGAACTTGAGATCCAGGTTCAGCGCGAGATGGAGGGGCAGCAGTTAGAACACGAGCAGAGAATGCTGGAAGCTCAACTGGCTGCAGAACAGGAGTTCCTCAAAAAGCGAGAGGCGATCCGGATCCAGTACAAAAAAAGCGTTAGCCGAGTGAACGCTGTAAAGGACCAAGATAACGCGGTTAGCGGAAATGAAGAAGAAAATCCCAAGCGGAAAGTGGAGAAATGGTTGGACGGCCACAGCAAGAAATCGGTCGAGAAGTCGTTGACCACAGGATTCCGTGGAGCGTATCCAAAAGGAGCAGGCGTTAGTACTGTGAGAGATAAGCCAAAGCCTGCGAAGAAAGTGCCGGTGTTCGTCGAGAGCGATGACGAACGGGAAGAAGAAAGCGAAAGCAGCGAAGCGTCGGAGGATCGTGTGAAGGTCAGCCACGGTCGTCATAGCAGTGTGCATAGCGGTCGAGTGTTCGACGGGCCGGGTCACGAAGTTGGCCGAATTTCGAAGCAGCAGTTAGCCGCTCGAAAAGCGGTGTCTCAACATCTTCCAAAGTTCCGTGGGGAACCCGAGGTCTGGCCGTTGTTCATCAGCAGCTTCGAGCACACAACGGCGGCGTGTGGGTTTTCAAATCTGGAGAATCTGAAGCGGCTGCAGGATTGTCTACAGGGAGACGCACTAGAAGCAGTCAGAAGCCGTCTCGTGCTGCCGGAGTCTGTACCGGATGTGATTTGCGATCTTCGCAACCTGTTTGGGAGGCCCGAAAAGTTGTTGAAGACGCTACTGATCAAAGTGAGGAATGCTCCTGCGCCGAGAGGAGATAGGCTAGAGACCTTTATCAACTTCGGGATCACGGTGAAGCAGTTGTGCGATCATCTCGAAGCTGCGAGACTGAGAGACCACCTCAGCAACCCGATGCTGGTACAGGAGTTGGTCGACAAGCTGCCTCCAAGCTACAAACTGGATTGGGTCCGCTACAAGCGTGGGAAAGTGGACAGTCCGCTGAGGATGTTCACGAACTTCACTACCGAAATTGTTTCCGACGTGTCTGAGGTGACAGAGTTCTCATTACTGTCGGTGAATGAGCGACCACGGGCTGGGAGAGAGAAACCCAAGATGAAAGAGTTCGTGAATATACACGAAACTGAGCAGAGGCGTAGCGATGGGTCGCGAAGCGAGGCAGTCCGGCCTTGCTGGATTTGCAAGCAAACGGATCATCTGATCAGGAACTGCGATAGGTTCCGACGCATGAACATCGCCGAGCGGCTCAGGGAAGTAGAGAGGCTGAAACTATGCGGAGTTTGCCTAAATAGACACGGAGGCAGTCGCTGTTTGTCGAAGATCCGGTGTATGGTGCGAGGTTGCCAAGCAAACCATCATCCTCTTCTACATCGCGTGGAGGAATCTGTGCAGCTGCAGAAAGCGAAGTCGGACTGCACTGTGATTTTCCGGATGATGCCGGTGACGCTGTACGTCGGAAAGCGGCAGTATGATACCGTCGCGTTCTTAGACGAAGGGTCGTCTGCGACTTTGGTGGATGATGCGGTAGCCAAGCGGCTGAAGGCAGAAGGTACACTCGAACCGCTGATAGTCACGTGGACTGGGAACATCAACCGTTTCGAGAACGAGTCCCGCAGCGTTGAGATGCTGATGTCGGCGAAGGGTTCGATGGAGAAGTTTCCGCTATTCAACACGCGAACGGTGAGTGAGTTGCAGTTGCCGAAACAGTACGTCCGATACGCGGATGTGGTGAAGCGATACAAACATCTATCTGGGGTACCAACGAAGGACTTTCCGACCGGGCTGCCAAGCATCCTTGTAGGTTTGGATAACCTACATCTGTTCGCGCCACTGGAGTCACGTTTGGGTGAACCCAACGAACCGATCGCTGTTCGGTCGAAGATGGGCTGGACCATATACGGATCCGAGAACCGTAGGGCCGGCGCACATACGTACCTGAACCTTCATTCTGTCGCGCTGGTGAGCAATCAAGAGCTGCATGATTTGATGCGGGAGCAGTATGTGCTGGAGGAGACGGCGGTTGCATCGTTCGCCGTTCCAGAACCGGCGGAAGAGAAGCGAGCACGGAAGATTCTCGAAGCTACAACAAAGCGTGTTGGTGATCGCTTCGAAACCGGGCTGCTGTGGCGCAGCGACGAGAGAAGATTTCCCGATAGCTACCCAATGGCTATGCGGAGGATGAGTGCATTGGATAAGAAGCTGGAAAGAAGTCCAGTGCTGAAGGAGAACGTGTGTCGACAGATCGAGGAGTACCAGCAGAAAGGGTACGCGCATAAAGCAACCGATGTCGAGCTGATGGAGACGCCAAAAACTACAGTGTGGTATCTGCCGTTGAACGTCGTAGTCAACCCACGGAAGCCGGGGAAAGTACGCTTGGTATGGGATGCAGCAGCATCGGTGAACGGAATCTCCCTGAATTCGGAGCTGCTCAAGGGTCCGGATATGCTTGTTCCCCTCCCACAAGTCATCTGTCAGTTTCGAGAACGTCCGGTCGCCTTCGGGGGCGACATCCAGGAAATGTACCACCAAATCCGCATTAGAGTGGAGGACAGGCAGGCGCAGAGGTTCCTGTTCAGGACGAACCGCGGAGAAGCTCCGCAGGTGTACGTAATGGACGTAGCCACTTTCGGATCAACGTGCTCGCCCAGTTCAGCGCAGTACGTGAAGAATGTAAATGCCGTGCAGTTTGCGGAAAAGTATCCAGATGCAACAGAAGCAATCGTTAAGCGTCACTATGTGGACGACTACTATGATAGTACGGACACCGTCGAAGAAGCGATACGGAGAGCCAGCGAAGTGAGATATATTCATTCGCGTGGCGGCTTCCGAATCAGAAACTGGGTGTCAAACTCCAACGCGTTCCTGGGGGAGCTCGGAGAGCAAAGCAATGCTTCAGCAGTGCACTTTAGCCAGGACAAAGCTGCAAAGTGCGAGCGTGTGCTAGGCATCGTATGGGATACGATCGACGACGTCTTCTGCTTCGAAACCGCCTCGAAGTTCGAATGCTCAAAGGTCCTCCGAGGAGAAGAGCGTCCCACGAAGCGAACGATACTTAGTATCGTGATGGCGCAATTTGATCCAGCCGGTTTCCTCATTCCAATAACCATCCTAGGAAAGATGCTAATCCAAGATCTGTGGAGAACAGGGTGCCAGTGGGATGACGCGGTAGATGACCTGTCATTCAGGAAATGGTCGCGGTGGACGAGCATGTTGGCAAACGTTCAGGCGTTCAAGTTGCCGCGCAGCTATTTCGGCACTGCACGATCCGATGAGATTCGTGATGTACAGCTGCATATATTCGCGGACGCTGGCGAGTCGGCGTACGGATGTGTGGCATATTTCCGCGCCATTGTGCGGGGAGAGGTGACATGCGCGTTGGTGATGAGTCGGGCGAAGGTAGCACCACTAAAACAGGTGTCTATTCCGCGCTTGGAGCTTCTGGCGGCGGTACTCAGCGCACGTATGTCACACACGGTGCGCGAAAACCACAACATCTCCGTCAGCAAAGTGGTATTCTGGATAGACGCAGAGGTGGTTCTGTCCTGGATAAGGTCCGATCAACGTCGCTACAAGCAGTTTGTTGGCTTCCGCATCGGAGAGATTCTGAGCCTAACGAGGCTAGCAGACTGGCGCTGGGTACCGACGAAATTAAACGTAGCAGATTTGCTGACAAAGTGGGGAAAGAATCCAGAGCTCCACTCAAATAGTCCGTGGGTGCGAGGGCCGCAGTTCTTGTACAACCGGGAGGAAGATTGGCCGACGAAGCGTCTACCGCCGACAAATACAACAGAGGAGCTTCGAGTACACTTGCTGCTACATGCTGTGAAGGTACCGGCGGTTATGGTGGATGCAAGTCGGTTTTCAAAGTGGACGGTGTTGGTTCGGACGATGGCTTGTGTGTTTCGTTTCATATCGAACTGCAAGCGAAAGGCAAAGGGGCTGCCAATCGAAACAGTGCGAGCAACGAGCAGTCAGCTAAAGGTGGGGAAGCCAAACACAGTTTCCTCAATTCGAGTGCAGCTGCACCAAGAGGAGTACCTGAAAGCCGAGCGGTGCCTGATGAAGATGGCACAGTCGGAGAGGTTCATCGACGAATTCAAGGTGTTATACAAAAACAAAGATCGTCCAGCGAGCCAGTGGATGGCGATCGAGAAGTCGAGTCCGCTGTACAAGCTGACCCCGCTGATCGATGAGAATGGATTGATCCGGATGGAAGGACGAGTCGAGCGAGCGGAATTCTTACCGTTCGATCTACGGTTTCCCGTGATTCTGCCGGGTGATCATCGAATTACGAAGCTGATAGTACAGTATTACCACGAGAAGAGTGGGCATGGGTACCGCCAAGCGGTGAAGAATGAACTTCGGCAGCTGTACTACATTCCGCACTTAGATGCAGTGGTTAGGAAAGTGTCGGCGGCCTGCATTTGGTGCAGAGTACATCATTGCCGTCCCGATGTTCCGAGAATGGCTCCGCTACCAGTGCAGCGAATCACGCCGAATCTTCGGCCGTTCAGCTACGTAGGCGTCGACTACTTGGGACCGTTTGATGTGACTGTAGGACGACGAACAGAGAAGCGGTGGATAGCACTATTCACCTGCATGGTGATACGAGCGGTGCATTTGGAGGTGGTACACGGGCTGACAACTCAGTCCTGTTTGATGGCGATACATAGGTTCATTGGTCGTCGGGGCTGGCCAATCGAGTTCTTCTCCGATAACGGGACAAATTTTCGAGGAGCAAGCAAAGAAGTGGTAGAGGCTGTGCAGTGCATCAGAGATGACTGTGCAGATCAGCTTACGAACGCGAGAACGAAGTGGACGTTCAATCCTCCCGCCGCACCACACATGGGAGGTGTCTGGGAGCGTTTGGTACGTTCTGTAAAGGAGGCGCTAACAGCGCTGAATGACGGAAGAAAGTTGACGGACGAAATTCTGCAGACAGCGATCGTGGAGGCAGAGGACATCATCAACTCTCGTCCGCTCACCTATGTGTCGCAGCAATCCGATGAGGCAGAAGCACTCACCCCAAACCATTTCTTGCGGGGCGCATCACCGAACCAGCCAAGCGGAGCACTTCCACCTCCCCATCCTGCAGTGGCTCTTCGGGACGCTTTCCAGCGGACACAGCAGCTAGCCAGCGTTATGTGGGAGAGGTGGATAAAGGAGTATGTGCCTTCGTTGAACCAGAGATCGAAGTGGTTCAATGAGTCAAGACCGTTGCAAGCAGGTGATCTGGTGTACGTGGTAGATGGTTCCAACCGGAAGTGTTGGGTCCGTGGAGTGGTTGACGAACCGATCGTGTCAGGAGACGGTAGGATCCGTCAAGCCTGGGTGCGTACTAGCACCGGACGATTCAAGCGAGCGGCAGTAAAGCTGGCCGTTATAGAGGTACCAGATGGTAACCCTGAGCCGGATGTGGCTTCCGGGGCAGAGTTACGGGCCGGGGAATGTTCTGGCAGCACTGGCCGTACGCATACATACGCGCCGACGACGTAAACATGTCAGATGACATATGGTAAGAAGAGTAGAAGAGAGCGAGAGTGAGCGAGAAGGATATACGTCAAAGGTAGTAGAGGAGATAAACAAAAACAAACTAAGGAATTGTATAGTGAAAGAGTTCGATTGAAATCAGGAAGTTAGGTGAAATTTCATTCGAAACTAGTTAAATTGAGTAGAGTTTCGTGTGCTAATTGAAATTTGGTTGTACGATCACAACACAGAAGACGGTGAGTAGTGTGAAAATTAGATAACAGAATAAAATCAAACTAGATCTCATTCGTAGCAGCTGACTAAATAAAAGTGAACGGTACAGTGGTGCCTAAACCTATTCGCGCGTCCCACGAGCATTCACGGAAACGGTCTATAGACTGTGTATACATTTGACGTACAACGTAGTACTAATAGACGGTGTAGGACAGGCAGGTAAATTTGAAGAGAACAACAACAAGGATCAATTGCAATAAATTCATAATTAAACTATAAACAGAAATTAGCGAAACTGAGGTAGAAGCAAGTTGTGGACGAAAGGCAAACTGAAAATTGTGAGTAGGAAAAATCATCGACACTATGACAAAAAACTTGATAATTATATTTAATTAAACTCCACAGTTTGATCATCCTTTGAGGGTGATAGCCAAAAACGGTTTGTTTTTACATCCGACCTTTGATCCGAACAGTTTTATACCTACCTTATATAATATAATTGGCCGTGGCCACCAGACACCGGAGCTGTTCCAGGTTTTTGGGGAGGCTATCCCACATATTAAATTTGTAATGAGATTTTGTAGAAGATGCCGTTGTCAAACAATTGTGTTTAGTAAACACACGTAAAGACAAAGTATGTTCCAAGCGAATGGAATGAAGATTACAGGAATCGGCCTTGAATTGACTGAGATATGGCCATTTTGTACAAAACTTATTAGTCGGAGTCAAGTGGAAGGTGCGAGCATGTGAAATGGGAAAGGAGGTTGAGTGAACTAAATAAGACAAATTTCCTACAAAGTTTAAAAAGAAAATCCAAAAAGATGCCTAAATTTGGTAAATATTTTTGAGTGAGTCAATTTCCGCAAATACAAACAACTGCAGTGCTGAATCTTTCGACATTCATTCATCAATTTCATCCAGTTACAGTTTATTAGTAAATTAAAGAAAATCATGCATTGTCTAAATCTCTAGATAAAAATTAAATGACGACCCTTAGTTAGGCAGGTGTCCCCAAAACAATAAATTACGCCATTTTAGAAATCGAACCACACGTAATCAATTGAAGATAGCGTCCAATGCCTGGCGAACTCCATTCAAGCCCCATTTCGAACAATCGCACAATTGAAGGCGAAAGTCATTGCCATTGTCGTCGTCGTCGTCGTCGTCGTCGTCGTCCCCGTCCCCGGGGCGATGTTTTGTGGTAGGGTAACGGGATGTAATGTCAGCCTAGCTCCTTCATTCGGCCTATCTACCAAAAATGTCATTAATTCGCCGATAATCAACAAAATTATATTCCTATCAGGATGACCGATTTATTTCAAAGCAGTTGAGACATTATTCATCAATTAATAGTTGCTCACTTCCGCGTAATTTTCGATTCCCTCAACTTTTTAGACAATATGACTGTACTGGTTAAGCTGAACAGATTATCTACACGATCTTCGAATGATCGTAATTTGTAGAAATTGAACCTATAAACCGAATAATACAGCCAAGATGTACAGAAAATAGTCACACGTTATAAACTAACAGGTCACATAGGTAAAATAACAATGATTTAACAAGAAAACCATAGACCCAATGTTAGGAACATATTTTTTCCTATGTTCCCAACTATGGCCTGTTGTATGGAAAGCGTAGTAAAAATGTTGTTGTTGGTAAAATTTACAACAAAAATGTCTGAGTTTTCGATAGAAAGTTTTACATGTGGGTCATCTTAACACAAACTTTAGGAACAAAAATCTGTGTAGAGTGAATTATAATGTTTTGATTATCAAATGGTCACTAAATCAT
>JAHHFK020001057.1:0-130717 GCA_024533555.2 Aedes koreicus
CGCTGCACTCACCTCACTGAAGAGATGTGGGCCGTTTTAAATGGATAAACGAAATTCGATAGAAAAGATGCCCAGTTGCCAGCTGTTACAAAGGAATTTTTCAAGACTCATAATTTCAAAAATTAGTTAATGCATTTCATCCATCAACAAATCTTTTTTTGTATTTACGATTCATTTTGCCATTTTAAGGGGATTTTAAAAATGACGTTTCAAATACAAGAAAAATTATAAGCATTCAGGGTAGCTGTTCCCATATAAATCACATGTATTCATCCTACGCTTAAGCTGGAGGTTAGATTATATTGATTTATATCTATTCGTGATAAGGTTTGCTTGCGCTTAAAAACACAAACTAAACAAACATTACAATCTATTCCTCTTATGCATCAATCCTAATAGGATGAATTGCGAGTGATAAGAGGATAAGAACATCTTCCATATATCAGCTTTTTACATGAAGCTTACAGGAACCAAATGCAGAACTAACACTTAATTAAAATCAATGCCCATTGAATGTGATGATTAAAGGTCAAATTTGAAATAACTCCCAGAGAATTAAAAACATTCATAGCATACAAATCCTTTGATAAGAGAAAAAAAAATCGGAAGCAATTTCAAGAACTAGTGAAACTTTAAAAAATTGTCCTTGACAGTTGTCAAAATTTCATGTTTTTTTTTCATTAAAAATGCCAAGGATGGATAAATTCATTTGCGTTGATGATTTCATATCATTTCACGATGCGATTCCATGTTTTGCTTTGACATATCTTTCCATTATTCACAGTCGCATGGGAATATTTCAAATGAACTCTGTTGATTGTTTATACCAATGGACCCATGAATCAGCCAAGCTAGAGAATTTTGAATCATGTGAATCATCTATAATAGATTAGCCTTCTATTGAATAATCCGTGAATCAAAAGTTTGAATCAATATGAATGCAAGATTGCATTCATGGATTTACTTGTTGTTATTCAAAGAGGACCGTGAGCAAAACGTGAGTAACCCTCAAAGCAAGCAGCCAGCAACAACAACACACAACACCATGATAATAACAGGCAACTTTTGCACTATCGCACGATTGTGTTGTAATAAATCTGAATCAATGAAGGCATACATAAACGATTCTTTTTTCTGTCACTCATAGTACAATGAATGCATTGTAGGAATGAATTAACGCATATAGATCTTCTAGCTGTCATTTGAAAGCTAAGGAGAAAAATATCTATAGCATTAGAGACAAATAAGACAAGAAAAATGAAATTTTTACTTATTTCAATAGAAAACCGACTTTGCACATCTTTAAGTTTTCAAACTTAAAATTTTTTATGATGATTGCCATAGCAAAACTTAAATTTGAGTATGCTCTAACAATTCAGTGCTAACAGAGGGCTTCAAAAATATCCAGCCTATCAAATGGAATTTGTAAGCAAGCATGGACAAATCGGTTTACTCTGCACTTATTTCTCATTCATACCCATACACCGCTATAAGCGAACGTTATTTCGTGCGAGTTATTCCCAATATGTTCGTTTACATTCTGCTTTCATTACTTTCGTTTAAAACTGAATTAAGCAAGACTGGCAACTGATTTTACACTGAATGAATCGGACTGTAGCAGTGTGGATGTTTTCTCAGTGCCTATTCTTTACATGCTGAACTAGTAATTGCAATAACTTTAATTTAGCTGAGAGAGATTAATTGAAACAGTTTCACTTCTTTAATTCCTTCCATAAACGTAATTTAACGTTTCAAATTATGAACTAATATGATGTTGAATAATCTATTGCATCATACACATATAAAGTTCCATTTAAAGCCAGTCAAACTGATTGCAATCACTGAGTCAAATTAATCTCGTTCGCTGTATATATAACTTTCGTCAGTGGCAACATGTTTATTCGGATAAACGCCCAGATTTATTTCCTTTACTTGTTTTCTTCATTTATTCTTTCCATAGTTTGCGTTTTCGAGGATTTGAGTAGAATCACTCTGAAGGAAACACCACAGACGTTTGTTACTCTCTTAGCAGTCGAGGATTGCTATTTTGTATCGGTGGTGTATTTGCTATTTTGTATCGGTGGTGTTCGTGCGAGTGAATGGATATTCACATGCCCGTTCATAAGCCACAGCAATACTGAACATCACTTTTCCAATAATCGTAAGGAACAAAAACTGGTATTCAAGTCTTCAGTATCTTAGGCCGTTCGAAAGGCTATCACTTTTCTGCGTCAAACTTGCAACTTCTTGGCAACTATGTTTGGTTTCATCCGGTATTACATCAGGAATGAATTCAATTTAAAATTTGTATGAATATCTTTGTGAGCTTGGTGCGACTAGCAATGACTAAAAAAGTGCAAACAAACAGAAACTGCATAAGCACACTTATATACGCGTTATCAAACAGCCCATTATAGGGATTGTGGCAATTTCACATTTTAGAACTGTTAAGTAGTTCTAAACAATTTTAAAACATAGGATCGCGAATGGTATTCTTATTAATTCTCAACCATCTGCTACAAAATTGACGATTCTGACACATGGAATAGAACACCAAAATCATGGCTGCACGATTCATTCAATGACTGGGTAAATCGTGCTTAATCTTCAGATGAGTGAAATCTTGTCAGATTCTGGGTGAATGTTTCAGACGAATTATCAAACACAGTATTTATATTTAACAACAATGCTTCGTGTGATGTTTCGTTCAATTGAATCCAAAATTTTTAGATCAAGTGCCACTGGATAGTGGTATTCATGCATTGATAATCGACATCATACGTCAGCCGATTTAAGACAGAGCCAGGCGGAATTGGTCGAGGATTAAGCTGTTCGGATGGGTCATTAGGATGAACGCCATTAGGTCGAATGGTATTAAGCCGATCTCAATTGAGCCAAATATGTCATTAGGCCGGATGGGTCACTAGGCCGAATTGGCCGACAGAGTATAAAAAAAATAATTTATTTTCTTCTGTTAGCTTAGAATCGCATTCTGTTCAAATTTCAAAGCTTCAAAGAAATTAAAGAAATAGTCTCAACGCGGCATGTTTGACTGAATGAACTTAATTGCACATATGAGAAAGAAGGAAAATCCCGCAAGAAAATTAATTCGTTTGTTCCAAAGATTAGAAGTTTAATCTTCAATAAAACATGTAAGAAAGTTTAAAGTTCTGAAATTTAAAATAGAGGCTCATGATTCAAAGAAAGAAAAATCTCCTATGAAAGTTCGTTGGATTTATGCTATGTGATATGGCATGGGATGTCAAGTTTAATTCTCAGAATGCGAGTTTTTGAAATTAGAAAGAGCCGCTTACGACTGAAAATTTGAATAATCTCCCATAATTCCCCCTTAAAGTCAAGGAATTTTATATTCTAACTTAAATTTTCAGGCAATTACGTGATTTGAATTTAGAAAAAAATAGTTTTTTATTGAAAGAAGAATAAATTTGCCGTAAGAATTCATTGGTTTCATGTCGAAGAAGATTTCATCAAATACTAAACTCAATCTTCAGCAAAACATGCTGGCAGATTGGAAGTTTGTTTTAGAATGAGAAAGAACTGCTCATGATTTAAAAGAGGAAATCGTACATAATAGTTGAGTGCTTCCATATCCTAAAAAGTTCAAGAAATACTGAACTCTGTGTATTCAAACACATTGTTACGAGGTTTGAAATTAGAAAGAAATGCTTTTGATTGAAACAAGAAATCCCACAAAAGTTGATTGGTTGATTCACAAGGGGTCGGACTTTCTGATCATTTGTTCAGATCCTATCGTTTTTCATTCCGATCTTCGAAAAAGATCAGATGATTTAAAATCTTTTATGACAGTTTGACACAAGTGACTGTTTTCTTTCAGTGTTTCAAAATAACAACACGCTTGTTCACACGGGAATTAGGCTATAACATGGCATTAAACATAAATTTACTTTAAACATTTTGTAAGACTGGAGAAAATGTGTTTGTTGTTTTTTCAAAATCACCCGATCAGTGGCCAAATCTTACCATATCTTTTAGAAAGATTTGAAATCTTTTTTAAAGATTTTAAATTGACCAGATTGACAGACCCCTTGTTGATTCATCTACCGAAGATATAAAAAAAAGTTCAATCTTCCTCATGAAATGTTGGTAGATTGACAGTTTTCGAATTAAATAGAACTGTACTTGATTTAAAGAAGGAATAATCTCCCAGGCAAGTTGATTAGGTAGCAAAGATTTCATGAAATATTAAGTACAACCTACCAATTTTTCAAAATTCAGCCTAGCAACATTGTATGGATTTCTCCTAGACCTTGGGATTCGTATAAGATAGACATTTGTTTGACAATTGTTTTTAATAGGCTTTCAGGTCCTAATAATGAATTACTCGTTATTTTCCTGAGGCTGGTTCGTCACGCAAGGAACATTTCAAATTTCCACAGATTCAGTTGCTGATTTCCTACAAGAATCTCAGTTTTGGCTGCACTTGGGACACTTACAACGCCACCTAGCGGTAAAAAGCTGCGTGGTCTTACTCCATACATTTTGATGTGTTTATACAAATTTCAACTAACTTTGAGAAAGGGTAAGTGTTGTTCAATTTACTTCAATTTTAAACAGTGGCTAAAAATGGCATAGGAACAAGTTGTTTTGTGATTCGCAGGATACTCAAAAGTAATCCAAAATACTGAACACCCTATTTTCATGTAAAACTTGAAAGTCACAATCATAAGAATCATCATCAAAATAATGTTAGTTGTAAAACTGTAGTAATTATTTCTAATCCACACAATACATGATTGACAAAACATTAAATTGGATCAATGAAAAAATTAGTTCAATAAAGTCGAGCCTATATTAGAAATCGGTTATTTAAACAATGCCGATCCCGAAGGAAGAACTGCAAAAAAGGCAACATTACCCTAACTTATAGAAGGGTATGATTACCGAACTATGCAATTCAGGCTGGCCACAGCTGATACGTTGTGGATGCGTTTGCGTGAATTTGACGTTTTCCCATAGATTTCCGGTCAAATTTACGTCAACGGAACGCAAGCATTTCTATTGTGGGCAAGCCTTTTTTTCTTTGTGTTTGTCTTAATAGACGGTTAAGATCAGCTTGGTCCATCTCGCCAGTCACTGAACCCAAACATCATCTCAAGATCGTCTGAAAAGTAATTCGATTGCGCCCTTTAACGAAAAGCATTCGGAAATCGGATGATTGTCTTATGGTTAGATCGGTATAACGATCATCCATGTTTCGTATGACAATCAACCAAATTTAATATGATGTTTCTTTCAGCGATTTATTAATAATTTGAAACAATTCAACGACTTAAAATTATTTCACATAACACTTCCTCAACCGTTGAGCAAAGATTGCAACGGGAGCACAAAAATTGATGGAGTCTGGAAATAGTTCTCCGTGACCCCGTAAAAAGCGAGCGGGTTTCGATCCTTTATACGTGGTAGTACCAGTTCTGATAGCGATTAATAGGGTTTTACCGAATGATGTAAAATGGAATGTTTGTCATCCTCATTTCAAATGATTTGCGTTATAGGGCTTTTCCAATGCAATACGCATTCCACTTTGCGATGACGATAAAAGGAGGATGTTAGGGTTCAGTGTAGGCAAGCCATTACAGTTCTAACATTTGATCCAAGAAGATAACAAAAACAGCTGGCAACGGTGCATGTTTACATCTCGCGATGAGAGTTCTGTGAGCAGTGAACATTCCAACACAATCAAAATATGACCGAGTGAGCAAACTCACTCACCCCAATGAGATGCGATCACCGCGAAGAGTAAGCTCCCGTCTCGCAGCGATAGAAGCAAACAAGAAGACGACAAAACATTGCTGAGAATGTATTAGTTTGGAAACGACATCACTACACACAATTAGATGGCAGATTTTCGCCGCACTCTACGGACCGAATCCCTCTCCTTGTTTGTTTCCTCGCCGCATACCGCGCTCTCACACCTTATCCACAACATATAATGATGATTCGATAAAAGATTCCACCTCACCTTGTCCACTTTTGGGTCGAAGAAAAAGAAAACCGAATCCACTTTTTTCCACTTGCCTTTCTGCTATTTCGTTTTTCCTTCTGCTGATGATTTTCGTTGGCAGGTAATTACTTGCAAAACTTCTTATTGTCGCTTATTATGCAATATTCATTGTGGTTTGGTCGGAAATCCGCTGCAGCCAGTTGGGAAAAAATCGATCCAATGGTTCTGCGCTTTTTTTTTCTGTCCTCTTCGAGGAAATTAATTACTTTTCACTTTTCCTCACTCTGCACGTAGTTCATGTTCTTTTTGGGACACTGTTCACGAATCCGATGGATTATTCTGTCCTTTCGAAAATTTTCAATCCGTCTAGCTTGCCGTAGGTACTTTTAGTTCGCCCGACGACGTGAGACGTGTTTTTCTGCTCTCTATCCTGGCGAAGATATCGGATACATTGGCAAAAGAGTGACTCGATGGTCAATCGCGAGGAAAATATTGGCCACTGCTCTCTTTGCTAGTAGACACACACGACAAGCCTCAAAGTCGGTCGATTGACACAAAGGCGAAAATATCTTGAACATTCACGGCTCACTCGACAATCAATTCGCACTCTACCAGCTTCTTTTATTTCCACTCACGCTGGGCGGTGCACTAATACTGCTATAACATCCATACGGTGCTGTGTGTGACAGCGAATGATGCACTGAACTATTTACAACCTTTTACAACACACACTCGTATAACAATCCATTGAATGGACGTCGGTCGCGCTGCTTGCGTATGCGCGACGGAGATGGAATGAAAAACCGGGATGCACTTGTGCGGTCGCGCGTGAATGGATAAGGGGTTTATTTTGACAGCGAGCGTAGCAGCATCCGAAAATCTGCATGCGATGACGGGAGTTCGCGAAGATTTGACAGACGCGAATGCGATGAAAAATGTGGCAAGGTTTTCTCACGCACATTCCTCTCACACTAATAATTTTAGAATTCTATTCATGAAAACAGTTAAGAATCAGTGGTGCCACACCTTTCAGTGAAGGTATTCTTTCTGGCTGGAGCATAAATTCGATGTTTTTGTTTTTGCACTGCGTTTAGCTAGGGTTACCATTATTTGCAGCATCGATTTGTTGTTGGAGAATATTATTAAGTTCGGACTGATTAGCTATAGATAAAAAGTTTCAGTTAATCGGGTTAAAACACATATTTCGAATTGTTTTTGGGGTATCTGGCATATTCATACGCACAATACTGTATTATTCTGCTATATAAGTAAAAAATCTTACAGATATGAGTGGGTGGATACGAAGTCTGGAAAAAACGTCTTACGCAATTAGTGTATTTGACTGTTTTTTATTTATTCGGAACGTGGTGATGTACAAAAGTGCTGCTGACGTATCTTTCACATATTTATTTGATTAAAGTAAGAAGAACCGTCGAAGTTACGTGAAATTTCAGTTAACCCGAGTAAATGAGTTTTTGTCGAAAAGAAATGTAAATTGCGATCAATGAATTTCAGAAAAACCAGTTCCTATTTGTGTTTTCTTCAGCTAGGTCGGTAAAGGTGCAACAGCTTGCTGGAGGAATTTTGCGTAACAGAAAGACATGAAAATCAATAAAAAAAATTATTGGAAAAATACTTAATTAAATCAATAAATTTCGGAATTATCCCCATTTTACTTAAAACTATCCAACTAATCTGCCATCTACAGGGAATGAATGACATTTAGGACTGACAACAATCTTTTGAAATTTTACCCAGTATCACTAAAACTCATTGGATGCGTAACCCCACATTTGAGCGAAACTAAACTGGGTAAAATTTCTAAAGAAAAATCAAGCGCTGGGAAAAGATTCTTTCCGTGTCGTTTTGATTAATGAAGTTTATAAAAGTATTGCAAAAGACACCACTATAGACGGGATACTTGCTGACATCTAATGGCTGTTTTTGAACTTTGAGATCGTTTCTTACGTTTATAGAGTTTTGGCTGTCCAGCTTACTTGAAATTGCAATTAAAAATAAAGGAATTCCCGTCTACACTGCAAACCGTCTTCAGCGCTCGCCCTCAACTTGCTGCTCTACTGCTTCGACATCGAGTATATGTCCACCGAGATGTTTGGCAACGCAGACGTGCTCTCGAGGTTGATCAGCCAGCATGTCAAGCCTGAAGAGGACTACATCATCGCCAGTTTCAACCTGGAAGAGGATCTTAGGTCAGTAGTCTCTAACACAGCTGAAGTGTTGCCTCTTAATTTCAGAGTCGTCGCGCAAAGCACCCAAGCATATCCGCTGCTCCGCCAAGTCCACCGCTACAGGCAGTCTACACTCGACGGGTCAGAACTTCGTCGGTTCCAAGCCAGACAGGAATCGCTCTCTATGGTGGATGGGTGCATTCTCTTTGCCGAACGACTCGTTATCCCGTCGCGACATCGGAAGCGGTGCCTATAACAGCTTCATCGTGGTCATCCGGGCATGCAGCGTATGAAGGCCATCGCAAGAAGCTACGTGTACTGGCCCAGTTTGGATACCGACATCATCAACTTCGTCAAGGCATACCAACAGTGTGTCGAAGGTGAGTACTACCTGCTCGCTATCGATGCGTTCTCCAAGTGACCGGAGATCATTCGAACGACCCGCATTACCTCTGCACCGACGATCAGCATCCTACGTGGATTGTTTGTTCGGCTGGGTATGCCCGTAACGCTAGTCAGTGACAACGGTACCCAGTTAACTAGCGCCGAATTCACCGATTTCTGCGCCTCCAACGGCATCTAGCAGCTCACTACAGCCCCGTTTCACCCTCAATCGAATGGCCAGGCGGAACGATTCGTGGATACCTTCAAGCGGGCCGTCAAGAAAATCCGAGAGGGGAGAGGGTCGATCCAGGAAGCACTGGATATCTTCCTGCTAACGTACCGAAGCACACCCAAACGTGCTCTGCCGGATCAGAAGTCGCCATCCGAGATCATGTTCGGTCGCAAAATCCGAACGTGTCTGGAGCCTCTGCGTCCACCGCCGTTACATTCGCCAGTACCAACAAACGACACGAACGACAACCGCAAGAAATCTAGCTCCTTCAACCGTAAAGATCCCGCATATGCCAAGCTCCATGGTCGAAACAGTTGGAAGTGGGCTCCAGGTGACGTCGTCGAGAAGTTCGGAGATGTCATGTACAACGTGTGGGTCGAAGATCGCCGAATGCTGCGCTCGCATGTTAACCAACTTCGGAGTCACCGATTGCGCCTACGCCGTCAACTGGCACATCTTCGCCTGCATCTAGCCCTGAACACACCTTGTTAGGTTCTGCGCCGGCTCGTGCCACGTCACAAGGTCTCGGCCGTCCCGTCTCCGAAATCATCATCAACAACAACGTCAACATCGACCAAGTTTGAGTCCGCTACCGAAGTTGAACAACCCGTGGTAGATCTCCCTAGGCACTCTTCACCGAACCGAAGACCGCCTCAAAGGTTCGACCCGTACCACCTCTATTAAGAGGGGAGATACTGTGGATCACCCTATTGCGCTGCGCTTCATTTGTTCGCGTCCAACCGAAGCAGCGCAAAGCCGCAGGGCTCGCACACGGCAGCATTGCTGTCACTGTCATATTATTTCATGCCCACTCATAAAAGTACGAAACTTTATGAAAGCCCAATTTAACATTCGGGCCAACCATCGATACTTGTGTAATCTTGGTCAATGGCGATCCCAGTTTCAATCCAAATCTTGAGGTCCTCTGTACGACATCTCCCTAGATAGACGAACACAAATATCGAGTGTTCTTCTTCTCATCCCAAAAACGAGCGAAAATGCCATCACAGAGATGCTGCATTAATCGGTGTCAGGTCATTAGGCCGATGTTCGTTAGGCCAAATATTCATTAGGCCGAAGCTCCAATAACTTTGTAGAATTATGGAATTCTTTCGAAAGATAGCTTCGTTTGATTCTTGGAACATGAGTCTTCTGTATTCGAAAGCAAACGAGAGCTTACCCAGTATAACTCTTATAAGATTGTTTTAGTTGTTTTTGTTCTATTAAATGATAAGTCTTTCTATATCCGCATTTTCCTTCTTTTAAACATGAACAGTTCTTTGTAATTCAAGTTTTTTTTTTATGTTGCATAACATCCTTCGGCAACATAAATGGATGGACGAGAACGGGTTTTCCGGGAAACTGACCAAACTGATCACGGTAACGATGGATGGTGTACAGTGCTGTGTGAAGATCGGGTGCGTTATCGGACTCGTTTGGAAAGTACTTCGGCAAGGCAATGGTCTTTCCTGCCTCCTGTTCAACATTGCGCTGGAAGGTGTTATGAAACGAGCGGGGCTTTATTTTCTATAAATCCAGTCAAATCATTTGCTTCACTGACGACGTGGACATTGTCAGAAAAACGATTACTGACTAGTACACCAGGCTGAAACCCTGGTCAATTCTGGTAAACTTCAGCGCCGTATTAAATGAACCATGTACAAGACGCTGATAAGACCGGTGCTTACGACCATCTTTGGCGGTGTAAAACGGCGTATAGAGGAGAAGAGCTGGCACAACTCAATGGTGAACCCAGTATCCTAAAAGTCACTAAAGCTGGAATGGTACAATGATCGGACGCGTTGTAAGGATACCAGACTTTCATATGCAGGGGAACGCACCGAGCTAGGTGGTTAGACCAAGTGGAGCAAGACCTAGAAAGTGTAGGGCGCTCGAGAAACTGGTGACAAGCAACCCTAAACCGAGTTGCTTGGTGAAACATATTGGCGCAAGTGCGGTCTTGAAGGAACATTGGATCAGCAAAAGTAAGTAAGATACACAAAACGAAGCGGTTAGTGAGACTTGAATCTACGTCCTTTTTCAAATCTACGTACTTAGCTTAGCTTAGCTTAGCTTGACTGACTGCACGTGTCAATGGTTGCTCCGTGGTTGATCAGAATCAGTGAAATTGTACAAATAATGAAATGAATGGGGCTGGGAGTCCAAGACAAGCACAAGTCGTATAACAGTGTTCAAATAGTATAGTATATTCCTATATTTTAAGTCAAAATTGTGGCCTTTATCGTATTATGTTTAAGTTAATTCGAAAAGATTGCAAATTGTCGACTTATATACGATGTGTCATTTATTCATCGTACTGCGTCACAAACTTAATCGGATATACATAGCTAAACTTTTTTAATCGAATTTGTTATTACACAATTCAATCGCATACGATATTAAATCAACTCGTTTAAGAAAACAATGAAATTTGCACGTTTATGGCCCCCACTTTTGCACCTATAAGCCATATTTGTGCATTCTATACGATCTGTTTGCTTACATATATGTTTGTATATCATAAAAACAACTTTCAATACACGTTAATTTTGGTTGTCTGGGAGTAACCGACCATTCTCACTGTACACGTTTCAGTTATTCAATTTCTTTAAAAATCAATAACGGTGCCTTGCAATCAGGAGGGAATAGGGAAGGAATGTTAGTGTGACCTTTGCTGTTTAGAGGCCATGTTTACCTCTACATCGCCACAAAGGTCGACCAATAGACTAATATACCCACCGCACTGACGATCAATAGACAACCGAAACAATACGGAACGCACCACGCCCGACCATAAAAATAAGTGCACAATAAAGCATCGACACAACTGTTCACAGCCGATGCTCGAAGCAAACTGTCCCTTCGTAAGCTTTCTACTTTCTACAACCGCATTCCACATCCACCTCACTACTCTAACCAACATCGGCATCAATCAAGTAGAAGCTTCTAAAGAACAATCCACGCTAGTCCATCCAAAACCACGATTGAGGGACCTGATAAAATCAAAAGTCCCTAGATACATCTCGTGCCTTCTAGTAGCACCATGCTTCTATTGATATCCAGGCTCATCAGTCCATCACCAACCGAGGGAGACCCGGTCCTATACCCAATGATTTCATTATCTCCAATCTGCTCAACCAAGCGCAATATTTGGTGATATAGTCACGGATTATTATAATGTGAGATACCTCAATGCAGACGTCCTCCAAAATTGGCAGATCGACAGGCAATCGGCGGAGACCCACCAGGCACCTCACAGCAAGATGCCTAGAGGCGGACCGGAAGATCTGATGAGTTACCTACCCCTACGTCCTCTTTCAAATCTAGGTGAACCAAAAACTGAACTCTTAATTTGACATGCCATGACGTAAATTTCAGTTACAACACTTATTATTTTTTCTATTTTTAATATTTTTATAAACGAATCTAGAGTCTCTCAATATCATAAGTAAAACTAGAGAGAGAGAGAGAGAGAGAGAGAGAGAGAGAGAGAGAGAGAGAGAGAGAAAATAGTCACTGTTGTTCTGAATAGTTGATTATTGAATTGAGTTATTATGTTCAGAACTGTTAACCAAAGAACCGTTCTATTTATGCATCCTTTTAGAGAAGCTCATATAAACACAGTAGGCGTCCATTAAAGGATTCTTTTATAGTCAACTTGGGGGCGTACTTATGTTCGTAATTAGAATCTAAGATAGTATGGCATTTCCAAATTTTTCAATGTTTTAAAGTAATCATAACATAATTTTCAGTGACTGAAGTTTAGAATCTTGCCCGTTTTTGAACAAATCAAATAGTATAAGAGGGGTAAAGTGCGGATTGCGTACGACGGCAGTTAGAATTATAATCCTATAGAGAGTAGAAAGTAGAGTGGGGGAGACCAATAACCTATACAGAGTGTGCAGAATGCGTAAGTGGATTTGTTTTCAACACGCCTGACCCACGATTGCCAAACCATATCATTGAACGGCGGCAAAAATGACAAATTATTCGCCCTTCACCAGTTTACAAGTCATGTTCTTTGCTGTCTTCGAGTTTGACAACTAGAAGAGACAGTTATTCCAACTGTATGTCTTATAAATGAATGTTTCATCCTAGCACATGGGTTTAAACATTTGTTTTAATAACAGCCATGGTTCCCAGTTTGATTAAAACATTCTGAATATCCAAAATTAATTTACCAAATTGCAAAAAATCAAACATTTTTTTTAATATCCCCCGATAGTTCAGATTCTCTGATAAATCCAGGTTTTCCATGTGATTCCAGGTAGTTTCCACACTGCTGATTCTTTTCCCAACAATGTTACGCCTCCTAACCTTGAGAAAAACACGAGTTATTGGTAAGCTTTTACTACAGGGTGCGGCAGAAAATAATGCGAAAATTTGTTCTATTTCTTTCAAATCCCATTTTCAACTAATTCAAGCAATAATATCAATATTTTCGAGTGCAGTTATCTTTATAAAGTCCTTTCAAACAAATTTATTCAATGTGTCCTCCATTTTTATTAATAACATCCTCAAGCCGACGCCGGAAGCCAGAGCATGCCTTTCGGACGTAGTCCTCCGACATTGACTGCCATGTGCGTGTTATGGTTGACTTGAGGGTTTTCACACTAGGGTGTGATGTTTTTCAGGCTCGTGCTTCAACATATGCCCAAATCGAATAATCCAACGGATTAAGATCTGGATTGCTAGGGGGCCACAAGTCCTTCGGTCAAAACTTCATGTTATTGTTCAACCATTGTAGGGTTCGATTGGACGTGTGACACGGCGCTCCATCCTGCTGTAGGACAACGTTTTGGTCCTCGGAGAAGTTGGCCTTCACCCAGGGAAGCACTTGGTCCTTTAAAATACCGATATACACTTCGGTATTGATTTTAACTCCAGCATCAATGAAAACAGGCGGCATTTTCAAACCGTTGGATGCCACCAAGCCAAACATCATGACACCAGCCGGATGTTTGGTTTGAAATTTCACTTTTTCCGGAACGTTCTCCATTTTCTGCGGTGAAATCAACCGGTCCGTGCGACTGTTGGCCATGGCATCGATGCTGAAAAGGTTTTCGTCGGAGAGCAGGATTATCATTTTTTCCTTCTTCAACAAGGAAAGCAATCTCTTGGAACGAGTCACTCGTAGTTCTTTGATCCGGTCCGTAATCAAGTGGCGTTTCACTCTGGCTCTGGAAGATGACGAATTTGCAATAAAACAAATAGAATGTTAGGATGCAGCACTTGAAAGTAAACAGAAACAAATACACTTTCTACAGAAATTAGTCACTAGCTACACGAATTAACCCAATACTCAAGTTTGAACATTTTCGCATTATTTTCTGACGCACCCTGTACTTTAGTTCTGAGACGAGCTCTGCGAAGAGAAAAAAATGTTAAATGCAGTCAGAAACGAAATATCATACGTAGCCAGTTGAGTTTGGCAGTAACGGAAATGTATCAACGATGTAAAAAGTGTTAACGACACAATTCTTAAAAATCATGTGATTTTCTGTGATATCTAGTGCACACTTTTGGAACACCAGGTTTGGCATAAATTCACGCGTCATTTCAAGTAAACTTTATCCAGCCTTATTCTGAGTGGCGTGTGAGGTGAGACTATTCGCTCTCATATACGAGGTGACAATTGTCGGCTCTGCATTTGATTTGCACGGAAAGTCACCTCATATGTGAGAGCGGGTCGTCTCACCTCACACGCCTCACAGGATAGGACTGATCACCTTAACCAGGTGTCTTACTGTAACTTGGGCTTGAAATAGAAATTTTACAAGTCTGACAAAATTTTCTTATTTTCCACTGTATACAATATGTTTTTTTTAGTAACACTGCAAAAATGAATCTAAGAAAATCCATATAGCATCAACACCTGTTGTGTTTGTTTGAATATATGCTAATAAGCTTTCAAAATATCGCGTGTCAATGGATGATGTCAGATGCAAACAAACTTCTTTTGCAAACATGAATTTACCCACGTGTGTGATTAGCCAGCTCGGAAACGAACGTAAACACAAAACTCCAAAATCAGAAGAAAAGAAAACCAGCTTTTACGAGTCTCGTCTCAAGTTTAGTTATAGGTACCACAAACGAAGATACATCGGCTATGTTGAGTTAACGCGATTTTGATTTTCCGACCCGGTTCTTGGCTTAATCACCACAACTATCATTTCTCTTCTTATCACTAACGGATGTTAACATTGATGTTCTGCAATCGAAGTAAAACTTTTAAAATGAAGTATTAAATAAAAAAGGTTGGGTAAAAGGCGAACTTTTGGAGTATTGAGCTCTTGTGGAAAAAAATAAATGATTTTCCAGGTCAATCAATTATACATAGTTGGATCGAATTGTTCTTTTTTTTGTGCGTGGAATTGCTCGACAGCATCTTTTAATTCAGTCGTTTTTTACAGTTTAAATAAGAATTTATTATCTATACCCAGGGAGTCGAACAGTTTTATTTAAAATTAAAATTATGTAAAATTCCTAAACCTGCTCGGGTATCTTCGAACCCATCAACTTCCTGATGTTGCTATACGCCTCTACCGACCCAAGGGAGTATCCAATTGCCTCACTCTGGGTGCAACAAAAAAATACTCCCGAATCTACTCTTACGCTTCATAGATATTTCATCAAGATTATTCCTAACCGACAGAAACAACTCCATCCGCTCAAAACACCACCACACACCAGGAAGTCGTTTATCCTCTGCCCGAAGGTTGACCGCTGCAAAAGGGCCACCAAAAAGCATGACCGATTTGCGCCAAAAAAGGAAATTTGCCTTCACTTCTTGATCTGCTCCTGCTGCTGATGCTGATACCTTCTTAATGATTGGGCCGTAAACTTGAGAAAGGTCAGGCACGCAGCAAGTGTATGATTGTGCGCTACACTCATGGCACAATTGCGCGGCAACAAAACCACTTGTGTGCGATCGATCAAGAGTGCCGTCCGTCGCTCGTGGCGACTGAGGCGGCAGAAGCGTCGCATTGCTCCCGCCGCTGATCGATCTTCGCAAACAAGCGTCAATAGAGGAGCGGTGCTTCGATCGTGAAATCGTGCTCTTGGTGGACCATGGAATTCTATGGGTTGTGCGAGCTGACAAACGTAATCGAAACTAACAACAGCGAGCTTTTGAACAAACAGATGTTTTCACTTCTTTATTTGGTATACACATAAATAACCCAAGTCGTCAGTTCAACCGAACAAATGGCCTTTATATTTATTACACTGCTGACGCTTGTCAAAGTAATTCCGGACAAATCCGTGGGCTTACGTACGGAGATGGTGTTGTTCTTACGAGAGTGGCGGTGCAGGTTGACATGCAAAACGTGATCGCCAACCTGACTGCTTGGATGACTATTTATAGTTTGTCCGCATCGCGCGAGACGCATATCAATGTCTAGCCCTGGCCACGATGCACCTGTGACGTAATGTAATCCCAGATCGGCTTTGAGCGCATGTGTGTACGCGTGTCGAGTATGGGGACGGATGGGGAATTCCCGGGAATGAAGGAATTCTTGAAATAACTGCGTAGATGCATTTGTGATCCCAGCGGAACACCGGCACATATGATCTGGCAACATATGCGATGGACAGCTTTTGGTTTGATACATAAGATTAGATTATGTCCGAGACACAGTTGCTCTTGGAGTGTGGCGTGAATAGGGTGATTCATGAACTAGAGCAATTTGTGTGAAACAACGGTCTAAAAAGAAACTATGATATTACCCCGGATTCGGTTACCTCGAATTGACCATTGCTTTGAAGGGGCGTTACCCCGGATGACCACTACTCCGAATTAAATGTTTCAGCTCTAGCTGAAAGAGGTCATCAAGTTACAAACGTAAATTGGATGATATGGAACAAAAAGCTAATCTGAGAGGGAAAGTGCTGCATAGGAACTTTTAATTCATTCATTTATCTTAGTAAGGTCTGTATCCGCAATAATCCGGACACCTCAAAACATGAATAAAACATAAATTTCGCATTATATTTCCGTCGTAGTTGTTTATTTCAGATTCATGGGATGTGTTTTAACAATTCGTGATGACAAAACATAGTTAATCGGTATTTGCATAAAATTTTCGTACTTTGCGCTTAACTCCGTCCATTAGGGTTTGTAGAGACTCTTCTGCTGAAAGTGTTTGATGTCTTTGATTCCTTGCTTCTTTCCAGAAAGCTTCCGCTTCATCAGAGCCGCTTCATCAATATCTCTCGATTGGTCGTAGCTCTGGGCAATTTGGCGGGTTTGAGGTTTTTGGTACAATGTTCACTTGATTTGCTTGGAACCACCATCACAGTTTTAGCATAGTGGCATGATGCCAAATCGGGCCAGAACAAGGGTTTTTCTTTGTGACTTTTGATGACGGGTAGCAATCGTTTCTACAAACACTCTTTCTGATAGATCTCCTTGTTGATTGTGCCTGTAGTGACGAAAGATTTACTCTTTTTGCCACACGTGCAAATTGCTTGCCACACAAGGTATTTTTTGGGAAATTTCGATGCCTTCTTCGTTCTGAAATGCTCAGCTGTAGCATTTCTGGCCATAGCAGAATAATAAGCCAACCCTGGAAGCTGCCTGAAATCCTCCAGGACATAAGTTTCATCGTCCATAACAACACATGAAAACTTCGTCAAATATTCGCAGTACAAACGTCGAGCCCGTGATTTTGCTGCCAAGTTCTGTTTGTCGTTGCGATTTGGAACTGTTTTGACTTTATACGACTTAAGTCCCAAACGTTGTTTTGATTTTTGGACAAAACCAGGCGACATCCCTATTTTACGAGCCACCGTTCGAATGGAGAGATTTGGAGTTTTCGTTAATATCCTTTTCACCTTTCGGTCCATGACTGGATCAGCGCGTCCAATGTTTTTGCCATTTCTCGGTTTCCTCTCCACCGTCAAACGTTCCGAAAATGATTTGAGCACATCGTGAACAGTGGATTTAGGCAAATCCAATGTTTTTGCAAGGTCCCGTATTGACAAGTCAGGATTTGCCATACGCCCGTACAAAATTCACTCGCGCACTCGTTTTTCTTTCGTCGCCATCTTGAATACTAAACATGAAATGTAAACATCAATCATAGTCTTTTTCATCATAGACTCTCAGCTATACCACAGTGAAATTTTTGATTCCTACGTGCAATATTTCAAAAGTTACAATGATTTGCAGGTGTCCGCATTAATGTGGATACAGACCTTACATATGTATGCAGCGTTTTACATAAACAAAATAAACATAAGTAATAGTATGAAATAGTAACTAATCAATGTGAATGTTCCCTAATTTACTAATGTCATCACTTCGGAATTCATCTTTCATAAAAACAAAGATGAGAGAGAGCATCGGTTGTTTTTTTACTAAACGTACACACTACAAAATATGAAACCAACAAGAGCCGCATTTAAAAAAAAAAATCACACAATTTGGGTAGACGAAATGGTTTGCTATTGTATACTTCTGTTTTATTAAGTGTAAGTGTATTTCATGAATCCATTCTAAACAAAGAGGAGTGTATCGGAAAGTAGTTATGAAAATTTGGCGTTTATTCGTATTATGTTTTGTTTACAGCCTATTTCGCTTCGTATCTTTTCCTTATCAAAGTTTTTTGCAACATGCCGCGGATTGAACTTGAACTAAGAAAGAAAATTCAGCACACTTGGTGTACTGAAAAGGATGTAATGTACAATCAGATTGCCAAAAAGGTCAAAGTGCATCCAGAAAGCGTAAACCGAGTGATTGAAAGCTACGGTGAGTTGTACACCCTGCGGGATCTGCCAAGAGCTGGATGAATATCCGGTTCCAGCAATCCCGAATTGGACCAAAAAGTAGTCGATTTTATTCAGGAGCACAAATTAGCCTCTTCTCGTGATTTGGCCAAGAAATACAGGACCAGTATCGGGATAAGCCAGCGAATTAAGAAAATAAATTATTTGAAGACATATGGGAAGCGCAAAGTACCAAAGCAATCTCCGGAGCAGAAGTGCCGTGCCAAAATGAGAGCCCGAAAACTGTACAACCGTATTTTGGATCCCTCCCAGCGTGTTTTGATGGACGACGAAACGTACGTGAAAGAGGATTCCAGAACATTGTCTGGATCGGTTGACGAGAGTGTCCCAATTGCAGATACGACAATTGCGACGGAAAAAAATCGCTGAAAAGTTGCATTTTCTACACACAAGAAACAATAAATGCTGGAACTTATATAACAATAAATGCTAAAGGTTGCTTTTACTATATAGGAAGCAGCGGAGATTCTTCCTCTCTTCTGGTTGGATCAGCCAGATCAACTTTACAGTGGTTTTCTGATAGCAACATTGGTTTCGTTGAAAAAGTTATCAACCCATCCCAAACTGTCCCCAACTGCGACCGATCGAATGCTACTGGGCAATCGTCAAGCGGAACCTCGAAAAGGCAGATGCAGTGGCCCACAACATGTCAGACTTCAAGAAAAATTAGTCAGTAGCGTCCACGAAGTACAGAAAATCACTGTGCAGAACTTGATGGACGGTATAAAGGCTAACGTACGATCATATGATCGAAATCCGAAATCTGATTAATTTGTTAGTTTAATTGATATTTTCGTCGATATCGTCGTGAAATACTACATCAACCTAATATTTGTCGTTAAGAGTTAACAGTCCAAATTGAATTTGGTTAGTGTAATTTTCGATGCAACCGATTGTTAAATACGAGCACGTAATACAAAAGAACCCCCAAACTAGTTGCACTCAAATCGCATGATTTGGTATAGGATGAATATAGGAACAATAACATTAACATAGAAACAGTTTACCTATTATTCATCAAACCTTATGCAAAAAATTAACTTTATCTTCTATATTAAAATTTTCGTACTGTTGATAAAGGGCGAACACGAAATTATTGCGACACATTCAACAGGGCATAACTTTTTTACCATTGGGTAAAAATCAACCAAATTTTGCACACTTTCTCATTGATGTGTATTGTTTACATGCTGTCAAACTCGAAGTCTTGTTTTTCGATTCAACGAAAATGGAGGTGAACCAACGCGAGTCGAGAGAACAAATTCTTTCCAAACACCTGGAATTTCCTGACCTGTCGCACCGGCAGTTGGGAAAAATGTTGAACATTCACCATTCAACCGTCTCCAGAGTGTTGAAGCGGTTCCAGGAGCGGTTGACGTTGGACCACGGCAAAGGAGCTGGAAGAAAACCGGGACCGGAGAACAAAAAGACGGAGGGAAAAGTGAAGCGGATGATTAAAGCAAATCCCAACGTCTCAAGCCGTGATTTGGCTAAAAAGATCGGCATGTCGCAGAGCTACGTCCAGAATGCAAAGAAGAGAGCTGGACTACATACATACAAGGTACAGAACTTCCCAAACCGCGATGAGCGGCAACAATCGACGGCTAAAACTCGGGCACGGAAGCTCTACGAGAAGATGCTGACAAAATATGGCTGCTGTGTGATGGACGACGAAACGTATATAAAAGTCGATTTTAAGCAAATTCCGGGGTTGGAGTTTTTCACCGGCAAGAGCAAGTTCTATGTGGACGACAAATTTAAGAAGAAGAAAATGTCGAAGTTCGCCTCCAAATATCTCATTTGGCAGGCCATCTGCTCTTGCGGACTGAGGAGTGAGCCTTTCGTGACAGAGGGCACAGTAAATGGCGAGATCTACAAATCTGAGTGCCTCGAGAAGCGCCTTTTGCCGTTCATGCAGCAGCACGACGAAGCTCCACTATTTTGGCTAGATTTGGCATCATGCCACTATTCTAAAAGTGTCCTGGAGTGGTATGAGGCCAATTCTGTCCATTTTGTTCCAAAGGACATGAATCCGCCAAACTTTCCGGAGCTGCGCCCGGTGGAGCAGTACTGGGCAATGATGAAGCGGGAACTTCGGAAGAGCAAGAAGACAGTCAAAGACGAGAAGGACATGTTAAGAAAATGAAAAAAAAAACTGAGAAACTGGTACCGGATGACACTGTAAAGACTTTGATGGAGGGCATCAAGCGAAAATGCGTTCAATTTTATACTCAAGGCTCCATCGATTAACTTTTCTTTTGATTTTTGAAGTAAATATATGTATAAAACTACCCTAAAATTTTGGTTTGATTCTAAACATTATAAGAAAATTGGCATAACATTTTCGGTGTCGCAATAATTTCGTGTTCGCCCTTTATTGTTACTGTTCCGGAGGCTTAACTTGCATTACTGGAGGAACCTCTACATTAAGTTATTGCTCCCTAGATGAAACTGTTCAGTAACATAATTAAGTGGAGGAATTCCTACAAACCATTCAGACTCATCTGCTGTATAACTCGTTGGAGGTTTCTTGTAGAAAACACTCAGCTTTATCCAAGGGGTAATCTGGGGAATAATAGAACTCAAGTCAAATTTTTATGTGAATTTATGGACCTCTGAGTTTCTCCTGAGTTGGTCCCGAATATTCATTTCACTATCTCTCACTTTGGTTTGCTTGCCATTTGAACTGGAGAGAGAACGTAAATTTTCGCAGATATTTTACAACTACTTCAACTTTTCACTGAACGGCTCTTCAATTCTCGTCTAGGATTAATCAAATTTAAATGTGAATAGAATGAATTATTCAGCAAATGACTAGAAATATAATCTAGTTTAAAAACCATCACAAAGAACAGCTCTTTAATTACAGAATCTTAACGAAAAACAATCACTTCTAAAACACAAATAATCATGAAAACAATAGAACTTGGAAGAATTACAGCAACATGAGCGCCCGAGCTTGCCACTTCGTTACTGCTAGATCAGCTGTAATTACACAAAGAACCAACAGGTGATGCTTGGGACTAGCATACATCCTCAATGTGTAAAAACGGGTGATTCCAAACGAAGGCAATACCGGCGCCGGCCTCGCCCGGTCAAATAAGGAAAGGGTATGAATGTGTTGACGTGATATTTGCTCTACTGAAAGCCGAGAAATCTTCCTTCCACCAGAAATCACTGGGATGCTGGATAAAAGGATTGGGTTGGCAGCAGGGTTTGTTTCGGAGAACGATGCAAAAAATTCTCGTTACTCACTCTCCTTTTTTTAGATTATTTTCAGTAAATTTTTTGACATTCCACAATAAGGTGTGGCCCATTTAGTATTGGAACAAACATTTTTGATTCTTACAGCGACCCTAGTGGTCGGATTTGTAAACTATGACATCTTATGTGTTCCCTATAACAATAACAACATCAGAAGTTTTTTTTAGCGGTGCAGTTTCGAACGTGTTTCAGAGAAATACAAAATGGAAGAAGAAAGAAGAAAAATAACTGTGCGCATTCATTTGGAAACCCCTTCGTGGTCTGGGCCAAAACTTGCAAAAGTGTTGGATTTTCCCCGAAATACCGTGTGGCGTGTTTTGAAAAAGTACAGAGAAAGTTTGTCGACGGATCGCAAGCCTCAAAGCAAGCGTCGGGCGGGTACTGTCAACCGTCAACTGCGGAACAAAGTCATCAAGAACATTAAGGCAAACCCAAACATCTCAGACCGCGATTTGGCCAAAAAGTTTCGCGCCGCAAGCAGTACCGTTCAACGGATTCGTCTCCGGGAAGGCTTCAAGTCATACCGTGCCTGTAGACAACCAAATAGGGATCAAAAGCAGAACAATGTAGCCAGAATCCGTGCCAGAAAACTGTATTATCAGGTGTTGACAAAATTCAATGGCTGTCTCTTCATGGATGATGAAACCTATGTAAAGGCCGATTTCAAATAGCTACCGGGACAAACATTTTACTTGGCTACGGTTCGGGGAGATGTTCCTGCCAAACACAAGTTTGTATTTGCAGCTGAATTTGCACGTAAATACATGATTTGGCAAGGCATCTGTAGCTGCGGTAGGAAGACCAAGGTTTTAATCACTGATAAGACATTTAATTCAGAGCTGCACAGAACGGAATGTCTCCAAAAGCGAATATTGCCATTCATCAGATCCCACAATGAACCTGTCATGTTTTGGCCAGATCTTGCAAGCTATCATTACAGTAAAACAGTGCTACAGTGGTATGAAATGCCCTTTATTCACGAAATGTTAACAACAGGAAGTTGGCAGTCCCACTATTCCTATCTAAATCGCTTCAATCGGGTGCTCTGATGGTCCATCCATCCATCCCAAAATATGGTGTTATATAAATATATGAAAAATTCCGAAAAAAATTAATATGATTTTATTCAATAATAGACCCATTAGTAATAAAATGCAGCTATTTGCGTCTTCAGCTCATGCGGTGTTTGATGATTGTAACTCCAAAACATTTGTTGATATAATAGAAGAAAAATAGATCACCTGGCAGACTACACAATATAAAAAATTTAAATTAACAATAAGGCGACAAAAATTTCATATTAGTATGTATAATGCCAACAACGGAAGCTAAATAAATCTACCTATAAATGATTTTTTATGTCTGTGAAATACATGATATTGATTTAGATTTATGAAGAAGCAGAAAAAGCTAATTTGAGTAAGCTACGATGATACGAAAATCATGACGTAACAAACTTCCTATCTCTTCAAATTCTCACCTGGGTTAGGTGGGCTAAAACGTTCAAAGATGCATAAATGCGAAGCTGAAAATGTCGTATAAAATAGCATATACAATATAGTGAAGGGGTGGTATAATATAAAATGATAATAACAATTCCATTTGTATTAACATGTCTGCAGATTGTGGTTCTGCTGCAAAAGTAGTCGGACTTACGTATCCATTATAAACCTAAAAGTTTAGACAATGTATCATAGCCACGAGAAAACAATAATTTAAAATTATTCTACAACACTTGCGAGTTCCATGGATGATCTAAAATTATATACCGTATAAGAAATAGTATGTGATATAACCACAATGTAACTGACTCTTAGCTTCGGGTCTTGACAAAAAATCCTTACTGAGTCCTTGCGGCACGTCAAGCTGGCCAGTTTAGCGCAAGGGCTCTAAATCTCAAATGCGTATAAAATATGACATTTGTGAATATTTCTTTTTTATTCAATTAAACAAAAAATACACACAGACGTGGCTGGGTAGCTCAGTGGTCACCCGTTCTGCTTACTGAGCAGATGATCGGGAGTTCAATCCCAGACCCGTCCCCTTCCTTGCCATTTATCACTTGCCTCTTTCTATCACCACTGAATTCAAAATAAAAAGCAGTCTACTGCGGTTTCTTTCATTGATCGCATCACTTAAAGGGTGTTCCCGGCACGTTTTGGCGGTGAATAGTAACTTGGCGATTTCGTTTAGCGAATCACAACGCTCGATGATTGGACTCCGAAGGACGCTAAGATCGAACAAAGTTCGCCGAACCACAAAGTTGACCATCTACAAGACATTAATTAGACCGGTAGTTCTCTACGGCCACGAAACATGGACATTGCTAGTGGAGGACTAACGCGCCCTTGGAGTCTTTGAACGGAAGGTGCTGCGTACGATCTACGGTGGAGTGCAGATGGAAGACGGAACGTGGAGGAGGCGAATGAACCACGAATTGCACCAGTTGCTGGGAGAACCTCCCATCGTACACATCGCAAAAATCGGTCGACTACGATGGGCTGGGCATGTAAGAATGTCGGACGTCAGCCCTGTGAAAATGGTTCTCGAAAAGAAGAAGAGGCCCACAACGAGCAAGGTGGATCGATCAAGTAGAAGGCGACCTACGGACCCTCCGCAGACAGCGAGACTGGCGAGGTACAGCCGTGGACCGATTACAATGGAAACAACTTCTGTGTACAGCAGAGGCCACGCCGGCCTTAGTCTGATTGGTAAGGTAAGTAACCATTTTTTACTAGATTTTCACCTAACAAATCTCAACACTCTTTAGGTTTCACTGATACTGATGCGAAATGATCTTTTTCTCAATTATGTTTCCGGCCGTCCGTACTGTCATCATGACAGCGATGTTGACTGCTGATATCGGTCGTCTTGACAGCATGGCGAGACGTGTTGCTAATCTCAACAAAGGGTGTCCCACATCAAATTGCATCACGGAAAAAACGCTGTAAAAAATTACCCATTGGGTACTTTTTCCTGAAAATTTGGGGAGAAGAAGTTTTGTTGTATTTTTATCGCTATCAGTTTTTCGAAAATTGGAAAAAATGGCGTCACCCGAAAAGCAACGTCGCTAATTGATTTTGCGCATGCACCTGGAAAATCCTCAAATCTCTCATCGGGACATCGGAAAACAATTCGGAATCGTGCAGTCAACGGTGAGTCGTGTGATTAAACGTTACTACAAAATTCTGAGCATCGAACGGAATGCGGTCAGAATGGATGTTCTATTAGTGATCAGTATCAAAAGCGTGTCGTGAAAGCGTTTAAGTGGAATCCCAATGCTTCGGTCAGAGATGTGGCCAAAAAGTTGAATCTGTCCAAGTCTTTCGTTCAGAGAGCCAAGAATTGGGAGAGCCTGCATACGTACAAAGTGCAGTAGGCTCCAAATCGTGACGAACGGCAAAATACGGTCGGAAAATCACGGACCCGGAAACTGTACACCCAGATGCTGGCGAAGCCTCATTGTCTCATCATGGATGATGAAACTTGCGTTAAGGTGGACTTCCGGCAGCTTCCGGGGCTACTGTTCTTCACCGCCCAGCACAAGTTTGATGTTCCGGAGGAAGTAAGGAAGCAGAAACTTTCAAAGTTTGCCAAGAAATACAGCGATCTGTTCATGTGGCAAACGGAGTGCACCGTTCGTGACTACCGGGACTGTAAACGGGGAGATCTACTTTAAGGAGTGTCTAGAGAAGCGTCTGCTTCCTCTGTTGAAGCAACACGAGGGCTCTACGATCTTCTGGCCGGATCTAGCTTCGGGCCACTATTCAATTGTTGTCCTGGAGTGGTACGAAGCCAACGGGGTCACTTTCGTACCCAAGGACATGAACCACCCCCCTCCCCCCTATCAACGCACCGGAACTAAGGCCCATCAAAAATACTGGGCTATTATGAAGCAGGCACTACGGAAGCATCCCAGAAGGTCAAATCTGAGGAAGATATGAAGAAAAAGTTGTTTTCCGTTCAGCTGCAGCCAGATGTTGTACAGAACCTAATGAGTGGAGTTAAGCGTAAGATGCGAGCGTACGGTTATGGTATTGAAGTTGAATACAATAAATAAGCCAAAAGCCTACTAATCGGTTATATTTTATTGTCTGAAAGTTTGAAAAGGATCGGTCAACTAGGTAATTTTCTACAGCATTTTTTCCGTGATGCAATTTGATGTGGGACACTACAGTGAATCCATGGTCTAAAAAATAACCTGCCGCACTAACACAATACTATCCTTCCCTTGACAATTGTGGAGACGCAGAGGTAAACACGATTTCTAACCAATGATTGTCAAACTAATCATCTTTTCCCCTTCCCCAAAGACCGTGAGGACGTGGCCGGCGCCGGTACTGATCTACAAGTAGAATGAACTTAGTGGACTTGTACATTGAAGATGTAAAGCTACTCCCAAGCTCCATCTATGGGGTTCTCTTTGCAATTATACTAGTTCTGTTCAGAAACGGAGTAGCAACTGCGAAACGCACGGTCTTTTAAAAAATACACTCACCGCGGATAATCGAGTCTAAAATTACGAATTATCGGATTTTCCGATAATCGATTCTGCGGATAATCGCGTTCGACCTATATTGTTTCACATTAATTCGTCACAGCATGCTTTGGTCATGTTTATACATGCAAGTGTTGATTTTAGACTCAACATTAGTTTGCGAAATTCTCGATTAATTCTAGATTTGGGTTTAAAAGCCAATGACTTTAAACGAGTTTTCTACGATATCCAATTGACGAGAGTATTTTGAGATTTTTGGATTTTTGGTTTTCAATTGGCGAGAGTATTTTGCGATTTTTGGAAAAGCGCCGATTTAAGTCATTATTTACAATTGGTTTTTAGGCATTAATTATGAATTCTAGAGTACTTTTTCAAACAGACATAAACGTTGTAAACAAAGAGGAGAAGTATAATTCAAACGTAAATTTCTCAAAACTCTCAGCACCCTCACGGAAAGTAACATCTCCATCATGTTAGGAAAAATGATATTCCTTGTGTTGGTGGCCCTAGTTTGCAAGAAAGTGTTAAGGGTTTCAAGAAGTTAACGTTTGAATCTTACTTCCCCTCTTTGTTTACAAAATCAAATACGTCTGTTTGAAAAAGTACTCGAGAATTACTCAAAAATTGGTAAACATTTAAAACCGTTGCGATGCTTGAATTGTTGCTGAATTTGAATGAACTTTTCTAGACGTCAAAATGTGCAATAATGTAAAGTGTATACGAGAGACTGCATTTTTGTTATTGCAAGACCCCAGAACCATAGCGCAGGCGTGCAATTTTATATTCCTACAGAACAGCTGACTTAAATCAAACTTTTCATTCTTGTCAACAGATCAACACGAACTTATCAAACAACAAACACAAACTGAATTGATCTCACTTTTCACTCTTCCATAGCATGAATTACTCACGGGTTTGTTGACAAATTGATAATTAGAACGGACAAGAACAACACAAACTTTACATCATTTCCCTTCCGTGAACAAACTCATCATCTCGGTACCCACCACTCATTAGCTCACTCTGCCCCACGGACTCTAAGCACGATGTAATTTTCCGACCAATAAACAAATATCACTTAGCGGCAATGCAAACAAACAGAGTACTGCTCTAGGCCGATCACCCGTGCTTCATCCGATCTCAAGAGACCACAGCTGTCACACCCCTCCGGTTTCTGCGCCAACCCAAAAAAAAAAGCACACCACTTCATGACACAGTGTGACATCTAGTCAAACACGCTAACCACCGCCCGCCCGTTGAGTTGAGCTGCAGCTCATGTAAACCGAGATTCCCCAAGTCAGAAGCATAATCCGGAAAAGCACTCTCCACTTAATCAATTCTAATTAACTAATTGGATCACGTCACTTTCATCAACCAGCTCTAACCATGGATCGGCGTCGTCGGGAACGCACATTTGACGTACATCGAAAACGGTTCGGTATTTACGCGCGCCGTTGGAAGATCCAGCGAACGAACGTGTTGAGGTACCGACGAGATCGCGATCATAGACGAGACTAATCGGTGGTTTGCAGTGCAGTTTGCTCCTAACCATCGGCCTTTTACGTCTTCGACGCCGCCGCGGTGATGCATCGTAGTGAAGGAAAAGGGACGCTAGTATACTTATATAGTAGTAGTAGAACCGATCCACTAGTAGGAAAGGGAACTGGGGGCCAGAAGGGGATAGTGGCGGTTGTGAAAATTTTTGTGATAGTTGAAAAAGTACCAACAAAAATTATGATTCAACCATTTTCCATTTGCAACTTTTTAAGATATGATAAATTAATTGAAAAAGGTTGTTATTTATTTATAAGCGAGGTTATTACTTAAGCAGGCCAGTAATAGCCACTCTACTAAACTATAGTATTTATCGAAATTTGCGATTAGTTTAATTTTTGTTCAACGTATTTGAAAAATTTAGCGAAAAGCCAAAGCCGAATATTACCAGCCTAATCGAATGCTGATAAGTCATGCTTAAATCAAATGATTGAAAGTTAAAAATTCAAATGGTTCATTACTTTACATGAACGTTTAGATAATATAATTTAAATTTTAAATAATATGGTTTACAAGAATGTTTCATTGGTTGAAAAAATCCTCAAACATTCTTTTTTCCTTCTATATTCAAGCCTAATCGAATTGTTGGTAGGTTATTTTTAATTCAAATAATTAAAAATTAAATATTTAAATTGTTTATTTTTTTTTATTTATGTTTTAATATTATTATTTTAATTTTTAATTTTTTTGGTTTGAATAATTTTTTGTTTGTTGTAATCTTTCATTATTCTTTTTTTTTTTTATTTTCAAGAAAAGAAGAAAAAAAAAAAAAGAGGGGGATTTTTGTGGCCACACAATCTTAATTTAAAAATTCCCGCATTTTTCCCGAATTTTTCCCGCATTTTTGCCTAATTTTCCCGACTGGAAAAATAAGTAAATATAAATATAAAATATAAGATATTTTTGAAGTTTCTGAGGAAATTTTTCAATCTGAAATTCTGACTTGTTTCATTTAGGCAAAATGACGGATAGCAGCCGCAAATCGGGCTTCTTGCGTATTGCGTAACCTGCTTTGGTATCTCATTTTGCAAACGAGAACAAAGATCGCTCTATATAAGTCACTGATCTTTCAAGTTTCTAGAAGCATAAACATCGAAGAAAAATAGTAATGCATTCGAGGTTTTCGAGTACAAAATTATGCACGTGCGTTGCGTGCATATTGTATCAAGGACTTCGTGATTTCAACGTCGTTGACAGTTCGTAGACGATTCTCTGAGCTACCAAACTCTTTCAGTTTGGTTCACCACCAAACACTATTCATTTATTGAAAATCCTCGCTACATCGTCGCATTTGCGGCAGGATGAGCACCTTTTTAACAAATGTTGTCAAATTTGGCAGCTCCTTGGAATGGCCAATCAGTTCTAGCCAAAATTTGTCCAAACGCTGTTCTTTTCTCTGGATTCCGGCAAGCAACGTCTTTGAAGACGGCATTGAGCACAGCTGCCCCTCTTCTTCCTTCATTTAGTGAGCAACTGCAGCGCTCAGATAGTCTTTATCTACGAACGTTTCCAGACACAGCTCCAGACGCTTTTTAGCTATATCCGTGAAGCGAGTTATAACATCAGGGTGAATGCAGGTGAAGTAACGCGTGAAAGGGTATGTCAAAGGAGATTTGTCGAGTAGCTTCTTCAAAAAACCACAGTGAAAAGATCGACAGTCGTTGCGGAATGCCAAAACGTCTTTGTCGGAAATTTCTACAGATTTTCTCGCATTCTTGATTGCCGATTTAGAGGCAAAACCGATTTCCACATTAAAGGCTGACAGAAGAATGCTCTTCGTCAATTCTATTTCAATGGCCGATTTTGCTTTGACTGTCAGACGCTCGGGCCTAACAATTTTCTCCATAGCGGCTCTAAGTAGTCCCGTCAAATCGTCGATAAGAAACGGAGCTATAGGAGATTAGGTCTGGTATTCCCTGAGAAACGACTCGACCATTCCTGCAGACTTGATGACAAAATTCAGCTTTGGTACCAGCATCTTATCATCTACCGCATCAGCCACAACAACGAACACTTTAAGCGGAATACCGACGAAAAGCTCCGTTTGAAATTCGGTTGACTTTAAGGTGACTAACACAATAGGTTTCTGTTCACTGCAGTGACAAATATTTGTCTATTATACAAATCGACTGCGACTTTATGGTATTGTAAAAATGCCAACAGTGTTAGCACCCCAGGTTGACGGAACTCGTGAAGCATATAAAAAAAAAAAATATTGTAAAACACTTGCAAAGACAACCCAACAAACAATTTGAGTTGATGAGAAGCTGAATAAGCCAATTTCAAGCTGAACAAGTTGAAATTTAGTTGAACAAGCTGTTATGCAGCTTGCAATGTTTGTTTGGAATCTTTGCACTAAAATAAACAGTAATGCATACAATGGCAATGCTTCAGTCATAAGGATCACCCAAGGAGTTCCAGTCAAGTAAAATAAAAACAAAAGTGAGTCATGAGCGTAACCTTACCTGTCACAGCCGTTAAGTCAGATCTTCTAAGCGGTACGTTTTGAAACAGGCTGAACAAAGCCAGCAGAAAATGATCCACATGCCAATATGTTTGTCTTAGCCCCTCCTTGAAGGAATTGTGTACGACGTGCCAGCTGCGATGTTGAGGACTGCAAAGCCAGGGCTGGCTCGCAGATCTCTGATTTCCCCAGTCAATTCTTTGAATGCCTTCCAGTTCCGGGGCCATCCATGGAGCATATAGCTATCTTCTTCAGCAATGCTGGATTTTCAGAAAAACATTGTTTCATTCCGTTAATGAGATCGTTGGACCGAGTAGATGACAAAAACGCTACTCAAATTATCAATTTGACAAAGGTGTGAGCATGGTTTCTGCCATATGACAAAAATTCCCGATGGATTTTTAAATTCCCGACTTTTTCCCGCATATTTCCCGATGATTTTGGATTCCCGCATTTTTCCCGCATTTCCCGATTTTCCCGAGTCTGTGGCCATGGTATGAGATGAAAAAAAAGGGAGGGGGTTTTATTTGGTGGATTGGGGGGTATTGTTCCTAAGGCGAAATTCGGTAAGAAACGCAGTGTACGCACTCCCTCAGCGATCAGAGCAGTGAAGGAGCGAATTCAAAGGAATCCTGCTCAGTCGGTGAGAAAAATGGCGTATGAAATACAAATGAGCCAAACATACATGCGAAATACATTGATTATAAAAACAGAGGATTCACGGATTGACACGCAAGAATATTGCCGACTGAGTTGCCAGAACGCTGGCGCTGCTTAAGACGCACGATGGTCATACCATAACTTTTTCGGATGAAAAATTGTTTACTTTGGAACGACGTGGCTGGGTAGCTCAGTTGTCACCCGTTCAATCCCAGACCCGTCCCCTTTCTTTTCATTTGTCCCTTGCCTCTTTCTATCACCACTAGCTTTAAATTAATATAAAAAGCAGTCTACTGCGCTTTCATTGATCGCATCACCTACCACAGTGAATCCATGATCTAAAAATAACCTGCCTCACTAACACAAAGCTATCCTTCTCTTGACAATTATGGAGACGCAGAGGTAAACACGGTCTCTAACCAATGATTGTCAAACTAATCATCCTTCCTCTCTCCCGCCGGTTCTGATCTATAAATGGAATTTAGTGAACTTGTACATTGAAGATGTAAAGCTACTCCCAAGCTCCATCCATGTACAATTACACAAGTTCTGTTCAGTAACGTTCAGTAGCAACTACGAAACGCACGGTCTTTTTTCAAAATAAAAAAAAATAAGAAAAGAAAATTGTTTACTATGGAAGTGTCTCTGAACAAACAGATGAGCGTGTATATCAAGCAAGTCTTCGTGAAAAACCAGCTGACAAACGATACCAAAATGCTTCTGCGATGATCGTTTGGGATTCCATGTCGTCAAAAAACAAATTACTCCTGTTGTTCATAGACAGGGGCGTGAAAAAAAAATTTACAATACGTTATCAAAGACCACCTTCTTCCCTGTGCCAAGAAACTTTTTGGAGAGGAAAGTTTTTGTTTCCAACAGGATTCAGCTCCACCGCATAAGGCAGTAGTTGTTCAGCAGTGGTGCAAGCAAATTTACCATGTTTCATCAGTTCCTCTGAATGGCCTGCATCGTCTCCTGATTTGAACCCACTGGACTTCAATATCTGGGGATACATGCTAGGAAAACTGGGCGACTTGAAGCATATATGTTTAAACTCATTTAAAAAACGTTTTGTTGAGATTTAGGATCAAATGCCGGAAGAGGTGGTCCGTGCGGCTTACAACAATTTTGAAGTGCGCCTTCGAGCCGTGATTAAATTTAAAGAAGAAAGATTTGAACTTCACTAGGCCCAATGTAAGTTTAATAGTTTGACTTGTTATTTAAAGTACAATGAGTGGGAAGTACAATCCTGTTTAAGTTTTAAAACCACTTTCAATTGTTTCATTTCTATCATGTATAATGTCCATAATGACAATAATAACAAATAAAATAATAGAAAAGTAATGAAAGTGCAGCTTCTTATCAATAACATCCTAATTCTGGAAACTGGACCTATTCTTATAACTCCTGAATCCATTCAGAATGTGATAATCTTGATTTTTTCAGATAGGCAATACGTTCTTGAAATGACAATACTTTCAGTATATGTTGGGATTTGTAAACAGGCCATTAAATAGTTAAATCCTGTCAAACAGTGTTGTTCCCATGCAACCTTTTGTCGATTCGACCTTCTGTCCATACGACTTTTTGTCCTTTTAACCTTTTATCATTCGACCATTTGCCACGCAACCACAAACATTGAAATAACAGCTCTGTATTGAACCTACGATTAAATGCCTCATAAACGAACTGAAAAAAAAATGACTGCTGCTGCTTGCTTATTTTAAATGTAAAACTCGTGGAACTGATAACACTTTTAATAACTAAATGCCCCCAAATCTAGGTCAGATTTGTCACCGAATTTTGTACAAAACTTTGAGCGAATTCTGTTCAGGGTTTCCAAGGAATAATGCTCGGGAGATTCTAAAAAAAAACTATATGCAAACTCACTTATTAAGAAATTCAAATAATCGAATTTCGGTTGTGCTTATATTGTTAGGCATTCTGACTGATGCTATAAATCATTTTCATCATCCCTCGTTCTTTTCCATGCTTGATATTTGTGATCAATGATAAATTTACAAAAAGAAAAAGAACGTGGGAAAGAATATTTCGTTGAGTAGTTCTAAAGAATATTCATCCTTGAGTGATATATTTCCATTTCATGTAATGTGATTTCATAATTATTTTCTTTAAAAAAAAAGCCTCCACTGAAGGGCTAAGCATCGGGTTCTCATGTTTACCTAAAACTTTTCCGAATTTTCCCAGTTAAAAACTTGTTTAAATTTATAATTCGTCATTCTGAAGAAATTTTCACCGGCGAAGTTAACCAAATCACAGGATGTTACCTCCCGGCCGGTTAAAATCGTATCCAGACGGGATTATGATAAGAATAAAACAAACTTCTTGTCCTGAGGTTATCAACAAATACCCCGCTCGTCGAGCAGTATATCGCCGGTTTCTGCCGATTGCAATATGGACAACTGCAAGTCGGTTATCAACGCGTCAACCGGAAATATGTTCGACACTCTGTCGGGACACGAAGATACCGTAGATACCGTGGAAAACTCCAAAAGCTCTTCTGTGAAACCAAAGAATATACGTCTACCGCCTATTTTTCGGCCAATCCATTCGTAACATCATCCACAAACTTGAGACGAACAACATCAAGGAGGATCTCTTCCAGCTGCGCCTTCAGCCGGGTGTCATCCACATCATGACAAGCAAAAAAGAAGCCTTCGACGCTATTGATGACACTCTCAAGTAGAGCGGTAGTAGATACTACTGCACGCATGCTACTACCGAAAACATCCCGGTAAAATTTGTTCTATCCGGTCTACCGATGACCGATATGGATAACCTAAAGGAGGAGTTATGGTGAGATGCTTTCTTTGACTTTCTGTCTTTTGGAATAATTGGAATATTATCCAACTGGAAAACAAATTCACAGCCCAGCGGGTATCGTCGACATCATCGCAGCCTACTTTCCTGGAAGTAGTCGTGCCGCGGAGTTAACCCAGTTCAATCGAGACGTTAAAATGCAGACCAACAAAACCAATCCGTTTTTCCTGATTGGAGACTTCAACGTGCGAAACCGCAGCTGGCATTGTTCCAGCAACAACAAAGCCGGTATCATTCTGCAAAACCTGTCTTCCAGCGGGTTCTGTATCCACGCTTTCGAGAAACCCACGCATTACGGTGCATATCGTGGAAGGCCACCAACTCTAGACATTGTTGTCTTTAACAACATGATCCAGATGACTAATCGAAAAGTCCTTCAGGAACTCTCGTCAGATCACTTCCCAGTACTCTTCTCTATCAACATTGAAAGTGTCTTCCGCGCCTTCCGGCTAGCAGCGTTCCAACGGGAAGTTACTAATGGTATCGATTTAACTTCCCAAGATTATCTTCGCTAAATTCGTTCGAAGCCATAGCCGAAGTAATCAAGGATTTCACTACCACAATTGTGGAAGCGGAAAATCGATCAGTCCCTGAGGGGTAGCTTACCCATCGAACTGCGCAACTACCGGAATCCATCCTATTACTTATCCGGCTTCGCAATAGAACGTCGCTGAATAATCGCATCAAATAAGAATGTGCTGCTCATCGTTACAGGAACTTTGGTGATGTTATTGAGTCGTTCGACAAGAATGACAAAACATTTTGGAAGATTTCACGATGTCTGAGGAACAGTACCAATCAAAGCCCACCTTTGCGAAATGGACAGTGCTTATAGCGTATTTATCTGGTAAAGCTGAAATCCTCGCTAAAAGTTTCGCCGAAGCTCACGTCAACCTACTGCCAGGTGTACCCGAAGTTTCATCCGCCGTATCGAGAACCAACGAGGAGTTAAAAGGAGCAGCTGTCGTAACATTGACTAAAGCCTGCATTAAAAAAAAGCGACTAAATGTTCCGATTTTTTATGTGATTACCCTGCCACCTGGTGGTCGGTCCACCGGTCAGTAGTAAATATATACTGAGGGTTATTCCGAGAGTCGAAGTGACGTTTGTCACTTGGTGAAGTGAGACATGTCACCTGCAGTGACGTGACTCTTCTGGGTAAATCAAATGGAGAGTCACGTCACTGCAGGTGACTTTTCTCACTTCACGAAGTGACAAATGTAACTTCGACTCTCGGAATAACCCTCACTAGTTGCCTATATACTGTGAAAATTTATCAGCTCCATCAGTTTGTTTACGGCAGCTATGGCGAGAACAGTGAAACAACTTCGATCTGTGGTTTGTTTGTACCGCCTGCTCCATTCGGGCCTAAAAAAAAGTCGGCCATCGTGGCTCACTTTGTGTCGGCCGCATACGATCGGGGAAACATCTACAAGATTCTGGCTCTGTGCTCAAGCATCTCCTAAAAAAGGCCTGGTTTTGATCACCAAAATATTCAACGCTTACTTCGCTTTGTCCTACTTCCCGCGGGCTTTGAGACATGCCTACGTAACAGCCATTGCAAAACCACAAAAAGATAGTTCGGTACCATTGAACTACAGGCCCGTCAGCTTGCTTTCGTCCAGAAGCAAGCCATTTTGATTCGAATCAATCGGCTTCGGAGTAACAGTAACTGATTTTCTCGTGAACAATTTGAATTCCAATCCAGCCATTCTACTAACCACCAGCTCGTCAGGTTCGTCGGAATCTGACAAATGCAACCTTTGACAAAAGAGATCTTCAGGTCTTACTCTACTGGGCGTGGAGAAGGCATTGGACTCAGTGTGGTAACAAGCTCTTGTCTATAAAACGCACCATTACGGGTTTCCAGTTTATCTATCCAAAATGATCTATCCAAGTCGTTTCTAGAAGAACGGTCTTATCAAGTCATCATTCGGGATCAATTGTCGCAGACATACGGTATTTCATTTGGGGCTCCCCAAGGATCTACTCTTAGTCCTGTGCTGTACAACATTTTTACAAGCGATGTACCGAAACTGGTCTTTTTATTGACGACACTGGCTTTTCTTCTTCAAAGAAGCAGGCAATCTACTTCAGCAAGAACAGCAGCGTTCAGAAATCTCTCGCAACGCGAGATCATTGTATCTCATCATCCCGTATCGTGGTTAAACGATGCTAGCTATCTCGGATAAGTTATTTGACAAGAAATTGAATTTCGGCAGCCATGTTAGCCAGGCTGTTCTGAAATGCAAGAAAATCGTAAGACAACTCCATCCTGTGGCCAATCGTCGTTCCCGTTTGATCGGAAGCTCAAGTTACTGCAGCATAAAACTATCATCAGATCACCCATTCTTCTGTACGGCTTCCCAGCTTGGAAATCCAGTGCAGAAAGTTACCATAAGAAGCTGAAGATACAACAAACTAAGGTCCTGAAGATGATCAACAACCTTGACCATTTTCACCTCAACGAGGATGTCCATCGCATCACAGAAGTGGATACTATCAGCGAGTTCATCGATAAAGGCAAGGCACATTGTGAAATTTTTAATGTTCAAACTACTGTCCGAACCTTCATTTCTCTATTCGTAAGAGTGATTTGCGGCCAAACCCGCCGGTATCACGCCCAACGATTGTTACAAAAAAAAAGTTTACCAGATGTGATACTATGACTGACCTTGCTAGATCTTTAGTTCTCTAACGCAAAAATTCATCAGAGAGCGTACACACTAAGAAATCTTTAATTTTATGCAAGACGTAATTCATCTTTGTAAAAAGTCGGGGAACGTAAACAAAGATTTCGTGTGATATTATGTCTCCTGGAACTGATACATACGGAAGTCGACAAGAGGTGTGTTTGATTAAATTCTTTTTTTCATATCTTTCCACTCATTCTTAAAGACTGTATTCGATGAAATTTGGACACACGCAATTGTTCGTAACTTTTTAACGTGTGGGTAAAAATTATTGAAATTTTAACTGAATGTATTTCATTGTGTTGTGTCAATTGTGTAATGAGTTTCGTGAAAATCGGTCGAGTGATTTCAGTGATGGCTTCGAATGAAGAAATAGTGCGCCAACAAATTTTGGGCACTCACTTCGAAAACCCAAACGCTTCTCATCGATGGATCGGAAAACAGCTCGGAATCGCACATTCAACCGTATCTCATGTGATCAAAACGTTCAAGGACCGTAAGACAACCAAGCGGAAAAATGGTAGTGGCAAAAAACGTGGCACATCAAATCCGGAGAAGGCCAGGATGGTATTGAACCAATTTAAGCGTTATCCCAACATTTCGATCAGGGATGTTGCGAAAAAGGCGAAAGTTTCAGTTTGTTTTGTGCAGAAAACAATGAAACGTTCTGGATTACATGTGTACAAGGTCCAGAAGGCACCGAACCGGAGCGATAAACAGAACTCGGTGGCCAAAACTCGTGCAAGAAAACTGTACAGGGAGTGGCTCACAAAACCGTTCTGCATTGTGATGGACGATGAGACCTACATTAAAGCCGACACCAAACAAATGCCAGGACAGAAACACTACGTCGCCACTTCTAAGTTGGCCGTTCCGGAGAGTGTACGGAAGAAGAAACTGTCGAAATTCGCCAAAAAATTTCTTGTCTGGCAAGCGATCTGCGGATGTGGCAAAATGAGTCAGCCCTTCATCACCTCTGGGACCGTCAACGGACAAATCTACAAGGACGAATGCCTCCAAAAACGACTTCTGCCCTTCTTGAGATCTCACGATGGCCCGACACTGTTTTGGCCGGATTTGGCATCTTGCCACTATGCCCGGCCCGTCTTAGACTGGTACAAAGATAATAATGTAGTTTTTGTACCAAAAGACGTCAACCCTCCAAACACACCGGAACTTCGTCCAATTGAAACATTTTGGGCAATCGTGAAGGCAAAGCTCGTTAAAACTCCAAAACTGATAGAAAATTAACTTGAACTAAAGAAAGTGTGGTTAAAAGTAAGTAAGCAAGTCGGTCCTATCATTGCCCAAAATTTGATGAAAGGGGTCAAGGCAAAGGTGCGGGCATTTGGGTTGGGAGAAGAGGTTCAATAAACCAATGATGTCAAAACTTAACCATTTAGTAGTACTTTATTTCCAAAAAGTTTGAAAAGAATCGGGCTCACGGAAAATTTTTGGTGACCTATTTTGTGTGTCCAAATTATGCTTGCATGTGGCCGTCTCAGCGGTTTCGGTTATGATCATTTTGCAATTTTTCTGTAAAGTTCAAAATGCCGTAGTTTCGTTAAAAAATATATTCAATTTATAGCACTTTTATGCGTAAGAAAAAATGTGTAGTATTATTCTTTTAAATTTGTATAGAATGTAATGCGTTTTGCAGAACTATGCTAGAATATAATAAACTAACTATAAAACATGAAACATTTGAAACTAATCAATAATGGGCGCAAATCTGCCGTATATACAAGTGCACCACGACGACTTATGAAAACTGTATAAACAGTGTTTCTCCACTAGTGACCACTGTCTTCAATGCATACTAACGGAGATACTTCTAAAACAAACCAAAAAACCATGATCGTCAGCCACACAAACAAACCCATTGAAACATAAGAACCGGCAGCTGACGCAACCAACGTCGTCATCTCGTAGCTAGAAATGCACTCCAAGTCAAGAAGGAGAGCAAGACAGAATGCCATGCACTTAAATTCAAACTTGCTAGTGTAGATCCAAAATACACTATTTTTAGTCTTAAACGAAACGATAGTGTTATGCGCTGTACTCGATGATAGTTAGTGCAGCAACTTACGTGGTACCAGACGACCACGACGACGACGACGATGGAGTGAGACGTGATTGACGTGTCGTACGATCTACGCTAAAGCTGGACCAAACCATGACGAGGAATGCATACTGATATGTTGGAGGAAGGGTGGAAAAAGATGAAATGATGAATGAGAGAATCACTGCCACTAAAGGAAGGCTCATATGGTATTGGTTAAATAAGAAGTCGATAAGATCGTACGAACCGGAAGACTTTTAGCTTCATCAGCAATGTTTTGACGAGAGAAAATATTTTTCTAGTTTACTTATGCTTCAATTACCGTGTTTTTTTAAATTGAAAAACCTACATCCTGCTGAAGAAATGAATATAAGTAGCGAGCATTCTAAAAATACGATTCCAAAATAAGTACATTCATGACGAGTGAGTTAGTATAGTCGTATGGTTTAAAAGTAGCGATGAACTTTAATGTAGTCCTTGACACAGAGATTGAGTCCTGCGGCAATGTCGACTAAAAGCCGAGTTGTTAACTAGATACTTTGGGAAGCAATTAAATTCTATTTTTTTTAAGCTGGCACTGATGACTTCAAGTGAGATTAAGTGACTTGATCACAAACGGCGAAACACTAGCCCGCCAGCATAACCATGCCCAAACTTGGAATGCGGAATTCGAACTCCTTCTAGGGGAACCTCTGCGCTGATCGAGCGAACTAACCAATGTGCGCTATCTTCTGTTAAACTCCTAAGAGAATTGTTGGAACTGGTTGTTGCTGTAAATATCTGCCGGTTATAATTCAATTTCCGATTTCATAGTAATTGATTATCGTTAGCCAGCTCAAATAGCGATTGTGTGTAAAAACACTTACCAAACTAATGCGCTCCCTCCGTATTGGACCAAAGTAAAAATAATAACAATTCAGATTATCAAAAACGAGTAACGATAGATCGTAATATAATAAGAAACTTTTCAAAAAACTTCCTATCATTAGATTTATATCAGAAAACTATCTCTTATAATGCCTACACAAGTTCAAGATAAATTTCAAAAACTGCAGTAGGAAAAATTCTCAATAAATTATTTCAAGGAATTCTCGGTTTAATGTTCAGACTATCACATTAGAAAATACTGTTATTACCCAGGAACTTCAAACACTTATTACAAGCAATTGAATCACAAATTAAGCTATCAACCAATGCTTATATTAATAGTGTAGGTGACTTCTCAAGACCAAAACACAAAAAAAATTAAAATAAACCTCAGAATAAATTTTGTAGAATAGCAAGTTATACACATCCCAATTTTTTGAGCTTCTAGGCTTTTTATTTCTTTGAAATAAGTCTGCATTTAGATAAATAATGTGGCATGAATTATTCACTTTTCCACAACAGTTTCGTTAGAAGCACTTGTCATCAAAAAAAGGATATGTTGATCATACGAGAATCTTCGACGCATTTTGTATTATTATCTTGCTATCCCGTTTACTTACCTCGTTATTTCATTGAAAATTATCAGATAACATGTTAGCGGCGTAAAATAATCTTGATTATTTTGAAATTTATAGGCTAGCTTTTAACAGCAACAGCTACAGGATAATTCAAATAAATACCGATGTCAATCTTGAAATGCCCTAGATCATTCCTTGAAGTCATCTGTTTAAATAGCTAGCATTAGGCTGTTCTTGAAATTCATAAATTTTAGTTGTTTTTTGTTTGTTTGTTTATTTACGACACTTTACACCAGAAGGGTGCATTCGTGTCGGAATAAATTTTAGTGATCACTTACTAAATTTTAGTGATCACTTACTAAATTCTAGGTAGCTTTAGTAGTAAATTTTAGCGATCATTTACTACATTCTAGGTATTTTTGTGATATTTCTGATAAAATAAATTGAAAAAAATTCTTATCCATCGTAGAGTACTTACCGAGATCATCCATGACGAAGGTGCCCGAAAAGATCCTGTGATTGAACTAGCAATGAACTGATTTGTTTTTCAAGACAATTAACACTGGTTTTAGATTTTAATTCTCGAACACACCAAATTAATTCTTGACTGCACTTCACAAAATATTTTCCAGTAAAACGATCTCAAATCCCAACAGATAAACAACCACTTGCGCAGCTAGCAAATTAAAATCACACAACAATAACAAAACACCTTTCGCTACCTTCCACTGCAGAGGAACTGCTATCGTTCCAAAAATTAGACCTGGATGAAAATGATCACAGATGCACCTTTCACGACGGATTATAAATTAATATTTCGCAAAGCAGCACGGTTCCACGAAACGCTAGTTATTTATCGCACTCCGAAAAGGTAAACATTAATCAAAAGTATAAAACGACCGACGACAACGGCAACGACGACGACGACGACGACGGCGAGAACGAGGAATTTATTTTCAAGGAGTTTGCAGAACAGTCAACACAACGACGTTTGACGTTTCTGCTTTTGAACTGTCTCTCGTTCGCCAAGAGAACTGCACACGCACACATCAGCCAAGAATGATGCGATGTTCTATGCTGCCTTTTGGCAAGCCGAGCTATAGCTGTATACAGCCACAGCAAACGGTACTCACGTCTCATGTGTACTCGTGCGGATAACGGAATTTACCGAGTGAGATTGGTGAATTTCCTTTGAATACACTTTAAAACAAATCTAGCATAAATTCTTGAATTTGTTATCGCTCATAACAGTGAGATGTGAACCGATATTAAATGAAACGGAATGAGGACCATTTACCATACACGGAGAAAAAATTGATAGTCAATTTTACCATTACTGAGGGTGAGTGCTTGTTTACAGTTCAGGAAAAGCATCACGGGATTTGAACACCAGTGTGTTTTGAATGGAGCCCGGAATTTGAATTCCCGTGGCGGGAATAAAGTCTACACAAAAATTACAGTTTTCCTGAAGTATAAACCCAACCGCGCGATTTACTCCGGGATATAAAATTCATCTCGACACACTACTTCTTCGATGAGAACAAATCATTCCGATTTGTTTCAGTGTGGATTTTGCAAGTTTGAATTACGAAACAGTTTTTTTTTTTCGATATTGATGTGCTCGAAGATTAGCTAATTAGCTAATAGCTAAGATAAAAAAAAACATGGACATACAGCTCCGGCAAAAAAAATCTGGAAGCCAAAACGACAAAACGGATCAAGGGAATTAACATTAAACTTGCTCTTTGCTAAGAAATTTCGAAAGATCGTTGCTTGTATCAAATAATAAGCAAAAAGTATTCCAACAAGATACCTAAAGAAGCAATTTGACAACAAATAAGTTGAATTGAATCTGTCAGTATCCAGGAGTGCAGGAAATACTAGGGTGCTTTGAGGGACTCGACCAGGTAAAAAACAAACATCGTTAATGTAAACTTAAATAATATAATTTGTAAATTTCTAGAATTTATTTTGATGAAGCAAAACACTAATAGATTAATCTTGGTGAGTGTGAGCTTTTAGGTGGAATACCTGGAACTAGAACATGAGAAGAAAGATTAGTAATTTCCATTTCATTCCAACTACCTCTATTGCTTCTCTTGACAGATAAGCGAATTTCGTCTACAATGTGCAGACTTCTTCAGTATCGTGTAAAGATAAAAAGATTGGGAATACAAATGTTACTATTAGTATTCGTACACTCAGCGAAATAAACTTTCTATATTCATAAGATTATAATTATTTGCCACAAGAAATCATTATGAATTTCATTAATTTACCTTATGAAATATAATGATATTGAAAAAATAGAAAATATGGAGCAACCTGGATTCGAACCTTGAACGTTGAGGTTATGGGTCCAGTGACTTAACCACCAGTATATATCGACACTTGTGAACAGGAAAGCTTAAAAGGGAAAGGAAAAACGGCGGGGAAAACAAAATTCTTTCTTAAGTCGGGGTTATGAAAATTTAAAAATTCGTTGTTAAATTTTAACCTTTTGAAATTTTGTGGATTTTGGGGTGGGTGGAAGATACTTCGGAAGTCACACAATAGACAAAGTTATACCTACCAAAAGCGTAATCATTTCAAATAAAATTTTGGTTTAAATATGGACCAATAAAACTGATGAACTGATTCAACAAAACCATTTAGTTGAAATTAAACTTCATGCTTTATAGAATTAAACATTGTGTTTGATTGTTAAAAATAAAATGTTTTATTGGACCAACTAAACACATTTGTTGAAATAATAAATTATGATGAAGTAATTCGAGACACCGTTGAATTGAAACAAAACTTCATGCTCTATAGAATTGAACATCGTGTTTTATTGTTTTGAGCAAAATGTTTTCTTTAACCAACTAAACGCATTTGTTAAAATAGTAAACATAGATGAACTAATACAACAAAACCATTGAATTAAAATAAAACTTCATGATATGTAGAACTGGAAGTCGTGTTTTATTGATTTGATTGTTTATATCTATTGATATTTATTTATCTATATTTATATCTATACATATTTTAATATTTATATTTATACACACATTGACAAATTATAATAGATTATTTTTAAACTAACATTAGAAAAACTATTGGAGCCAGAGGCAGAAGCAGCAACTTGCCATGTCGGCAGCACTGAGAAACAATAATAATATGGCTGCTCGGCAGGCTGACAGTATGAAATGTGCGCTCATAAAAATATTTTGTTAAAACAATAAATTAACCATTTTAGTTTAAAATAAATTTGATTGTTATAAATCGAATATTATTTAAATTAATGTCACACAGCAGTGATTACTTTAAATAATTTTATTGGTTTGATTTGAATGAAATTTTGAATTGATTTGGAACTTTTTTATGAATTGAAACAAATAGAAACCTTGTATTGAATAACAACAAAATATTTTGTTGATTCAAAGCAGAGTGATTTCTTTGCGTGTAGTTGGAATTTAATGGAAACTAATAATCTTTTTTTTTTTTTTTTTTTAAAAAAAAAAAAAAAAACCACTTTTTTATTTTTTTTTTTAAAAAAAAAAAACACAAATAAAAAAAAAACACAAAACACGAGACAAAAAAATAGTGTGTGTTGGTGTGGGGGGGGAAGTGGGAAAAAACAACTTGAAAAATTTCCTCCCCTTAAACCCTTTTTTAAAATCCTGTGGTTTTTTTCCTGTGGTATAGCAGTGTTTTGGGGGGCGTTGGTATTGTGATTTTTTTTTGATATTGATTATGGGAGGAAGAAGATGGGAGGTGGTTGTTTATTTTTTTTTTTTTATTGTGGGTGTGTGTGTTTACATGAACACAGTGTCAAAAATTATAAGTGGGGGGTGGGTGAGTATATATATTTGTTTTTTGGTTATTGTATTGTAATATTATTGGTGTAATTGTCGGTACAACCACAGCCATTCAAGCTTGAATCCCAGCGTGTGGAAAATTCCATAGCCATCAATTTAATATAAATCGCCAAATAACAATAATGCCTTGTTCATACTACATAACATATTACAAGGCTATCTTGATGACATTTTCCTTGTAGATAGTTTTCAAAACACCCTTGTATTACGTACAAGTCTATAGTCTGAACAAAGCATAAGCAACTAGCAACTAGCAAATCTGTCAGTTTTGTTGCCTCTATGTGACATCTTATCAAGTGCTTCTTCACATCAGTGGGCATGCCAACTATAAGTGAATTATGTGGCGTTAGTGAACAAGCGATTGCTAACGCTAGCGCTTGATAGCGATTTGAAAATTTACACAAAGTTATCAATTAATTTTGTTCTTGCTTAAGCCACAGAGAATCTCTGTGTTCTCTGTGCTTAAACGTCTAACTGTGGTACAACCATGGAATTATTCTCAGTGTACCTCTCCTCTCTTCTGCTGAAAATTTTTATGAATCCATAGTGTTCGATCTATCTTCTCATTGTAATGACAAAAATTATCGAATAGCAAAAAAATGCCTACGCTACATTTCTAGATTTCGACATGTACGGTACCTCCGATATTTGCTGAGGTAACTACGGAGATAAGTTGATTGTTTTTAGCCGTCTCTTGTTTCCTAAATGTTTAAAAAAGAACGAAATTTCCCTGCTCAGCAGGCTAGCAGGCTTGAAGTAGACAACCTCATTTACCGATTCGAGATATTTTGGCTCTACGTGATCTGGAGTTCATACACACTTAGAACATTTTACAGTACTCGGTAATTTTTTGCCGAACTTTCAACAGCTGAACGTTCAGTAATCCAATTTACCGGATTTCGGTGAAATTTTGCAGTATTCCGGTAAAAAAATCACCGGAACTTGTCAAATTTTACCGAAATCCGTTAAATCTGATTACCGAACGTTCAGCTGTTGAAAGTTCGGTAAAAAATTACCGAATACTGTAAAATTTTCGAAGTGTGTATATGTTTAGTTTTAGTTTTTTGAGTACAGTGTTTGCATTTGTGTTCTATTTCTTTGAGAATGTTCAACTAAAGAAAAAAATCAGTTAGAAGTAGCCAATTAGACTTAAAAATACATGTGTTGCCCGCGACGGTGATGTAGTGGTAAACGTGACAACTACTTGGCACCCCAGTGGGTCTATGTTCAATCCCAGTCGAGGTAGGCAGTTTTACTAAGGCGAAAAAATCTGGTCACGTCTTCCTTCGGAAGGAAAATAAAGCCGTTGGTTCCGGCTCATGCGTTGATGAGTGTGATATGTAGGGGTCCAGGTGGTGGAGTCGTCTTCCTGGCGTCGGTGGTTGTCACCACATTGTGAGGAAATAGGCCGACGGAAAATAAACGAATAAAAAAATTATGCTTTGAACTACCACCTCTTTTTTCCTTTCCATAAAAGTTTTATTCCCTCTAATCTCAAGACGGCCACGAGTAATCGGTTCTCTTTTGAGCCAAAATAACAGTTTCGGGTTTAACACGAACCTAACCCAATATGAATGATAAATTGATACAAATATAAGAGAAAACTTACAGAGTCCCCAGATATGAATAGGGTTATAAATTGGATCACCCTTTACTTTCCGGGTGGCAGTAAAAACGAATCCTTTAAGCACTGGGAAAGAGTACAGAATTGACAACCTTGTACCAGCGGGTGGATTGTCATGAAGAAAACGAATATTTCTTTTGGCTCAGGAAGTACTAGCACACCGGTCCCAAGCTTGGTCCCAAGCTTAATGATTTGCCCCTAAGACCGTAACTCACACCAATACACTCTCAAATATTCTGTCAAAATAACATAGCGAATCAAAACAAAGCCTAAGATACTTGTACCAAACAGTACTGAAAAGCGCAAGATTGCATGACAAGGTGCAGACTGCAAGGTGTACTTTGGAGCAAGGGGTTCTACAACAGTGAACCAATTTCAAATCGCTAGTTGTATATTGATTGTTGCTTGTACTGTTAAAGGCTCATGAAATTGTAGTATAACTAGTACTTAACCATCATCGGTCGAGTCCTCATTAATCCAAAAGGTTTTCCTCCAGCGTGAAGTAATCTCATATCCACTTCGTGCTCCATAAGAATGTCTCCTTGTTTCATTTGTCAGGGGCTGGATGGTCAAGAAGAAAAGATATATATATATATATAAAAAAAAAATATATATATATATATATATATATATATATATTTTTTTTTTTTTTTTATTTTTTTTTTTGGCTCAGGAAATACCAGTGCATCGGTTCAGAGTTATCTGAATCATCCCCCAAAACACAACTCAACACGAAAGAACCATTTCAAAATAAAAACCAAAATTCTATTACCGAAAAACGCAAGGTACACGGTGTAAGGTGTACTTGGGACCAAGGGGTAATAAAGCAGTGTAGCAATTTTGAATCGCTAGTTTCCAATTTATTGTTGGTTGTACCAACAATCAATGTGCAACTAGCGATTTGAAATTGGTTCACTGTTGTAGAACCCCTAGTTCCGAAGTACACCTTGCAGTCTGCACCTTGCCATGCATTCATGCGCTATTCAGTACCTTTTGGTACAAGTATCTTTGTACAAGTATAATTAAGCTTGGGACCGAGTTTGTGCTAGTACTTCCTGGGCCAAAACAAATATTCGTTTTCTTCATGACTATCCGCCCGCTGATTGTACCAGCGGATATATAGTGTTATATGAGTTAGTGATTAAAGATGTAAACTACTGCCACTGGTTCTGTGTGGTACAGCCACTACTGGTTCTCTGTTTTACTATGCTAATTCTGACCAGAAACGGAGCAAAAAACAACATTTTGGCGCAGACAGACGTTTAAGCAAAAACAAAATTAATCGATAACTTTGTGTAAATTTTCAAATTAAAATACGTTAGCAATGGCTTGCTCACTAGCGCCGCTTAGCTCAATTAGTCGAGATGCCCACTAAATCGGCAATTTTGCGACATGTGCTAGCATGTCAAAATATCATGCCAACGTTCGCCACCCGATATTGACACGATGGCGGTACTTCGATGGGCGCCTCGCCTTATCGCTACAACAAAACTGAAGGATTAATTGACGTGATGACGGCCGCTAGTTGCTTATCGACAAAGATTTTTCATTAGGGCCTAACTGACACACGTAAACAATGGTTGAAATGGCTGTGATTTACCCAGTGTCTTCACTAGCATTTTCTGTCTTAACACTTGTGTCACTGTCAAAGATTATGGCCAGTGGAGACACCTATGTTACATGTTAAGACAGATCTGTTAAAACATATTTCTTGACAGAAATGTTAAACTTTTAAGCAGACATGTTTTTAAATAAACATGAAGAAATCCAAAATAAAGTTGTTGTCAGGTTGTTGGTCATATGTTAAGACAGAACTGCCACGACACAAAATGCTAGTTAGGTTAATGAAAATTTCGTCAATCTTGCCACCCTGCCCTTCGGTTCAGAAAGGGGTATGGGCGCGTTCTGCCGAGTTCGTCTCGGCAGATTTCATGTGTGAATAGCCTGCCACATCAACTTTCAAAAGTGCCTGAACCAAATTGACAGCCTGTAATGATCACTTAAAGATGCGATGGGCGATCATTGCCCTGATATTCCAAAATGTACCACGTACACTCAAAAAACAATGCATCTTATATTTAAGTGCAATCACCTATAGATTTGGGCAAAGTGCAAAGTTATTGCTCGGTATTGGTGCTGCACTTGCATTAACTTGTCCTAGCAAAATTCAAATGAGTTTTTTAATACGTTTTATGTGAAAAAGTGCATGGATTTTATTTTTTCATAAAAAGGTTAGTATTGGATTTTTTGTATCTTTTCATGTAATAAAACGAAATGTGTGAATAGAAGAGGTTTTATTTGTCCTATCATAAAAAAATACATTATTTGTTTCATTTACATAGTATCACGCGGTTACATAGTAGTACATTCTACAAATATGTATTATTAAAATCACATTTCTTTCTAAAGTAATATCTACCATTAATATAATGTAACGCAATAGATTGATTGATTTTGATGGACCACCTACAGGGCGTCCATCAAAATCAATCAATCTTTCGCTTCATCTATACGTTAAACCTAATGTCGGAGGTAGTGCGCTGTATAGCACATCACTGTGTGTTCGCGATAGCGAAGTTTTCAGAGCCCAACCGTTCACGCACCGCATTACAGCCATGGATTACGCAGTGTTTTGTTTTCGTTTCCTTTCCTTTCCCACTCTTCCTATGAAACACACACACACCCTTACTAACCCCGAGACGGCCGCGGGAATACGGTCACCTTTTCCTACTAACATTTTGTGTTCTTTTTTTTGCAACGTCATTCACACCGATTGGTGGACCAATCCGGTGAGCGTTTTGGTTTCTATCTCACTCCACAAACAGTATAAAAAGGCGCGTATCGACGCCGTTCAGGTCAGAAGTTTTGTGTAAGTTATACAGTGAACATCAATAAACACACTTGTTAAAACGTAGTAAAACGCAGTGAAGATATCATTTCTATACCGAGCCCTGTGGTATGTAGCCAATCTGCTACTCTACTTTATGCTGCTTAATTTCCGCCGTTGTTCGGATGTCGCTGTGTTCCCGTTCATCGCTGCCGCTCAGAGGACTTTGCTGCCACTGCTGTCTGATGCTGCAATCTCTCGCTACCTCCCTACGTGAAGAGTTGGTTTAGGCCATAGTTCTTTTCAGAACTGGCCATCAGGAAGGTAGACGACTGAGATGCACATCCAGTTCAGTTCGTCGTTGTGAGCCGTTAGGTTCGGCAGCAGGTCTCTTGAGTTGTTCGGCACTGTTGTTGTCGGAAACCGATTGTTGCTGTTTGCTGCTGTCGTTCCCGCTGTAAACGTTGGCATGAGGAGCCAACATAGTGGTCCTTCGAGCCGGATATTATTGACGTTGGCATGAGGAGCCAACATAGTGGTCCTTCGAGCCGGATGAAGAAAAAGAACAAGAACTACAGTCCAAGAGAAGTGCTAAAGCAGTGCTGTATGAAAAAGTGTTGTGAACTGTTTGTTGATCGAATTTATACTGCCACTGTTGACGTGAACGAACAAGTATGAACGTGATCAAAGTGTTTTGCTAGAACGCAAAAAGAACTGTGTAGTGTGGTTTGCTGAACCAAAAAGTGATGTGACGTGTTCCTAGCTGGTATCATGCTGCTCGAGAGTCGCTCTTCCAAAGTGACAACATCCTTCCTTCCTGTGATGCCAGTGGATCATGCAAAACATAGTTGAAGAACTGCATAGTGAAACCAGACCTATGTGAAGAGGCTTCAAAAGTGATTAAAAAAGAACGCTAGTGGTATTCCTGTGAACGAGTCGTGTCATCATTGCGAGTTTGTGATTGTTGCTCTACCGTAGCAGCGTTTTCCCCTTTCCGATGACACTACCACGCACACCAGAGTCTACAAAAACGATAAAAATGGAGGACGTTAAGACGCTTATCCATCAGCGCGGCCAGGTGAAGGCCAGCGTAATCACCATTTTTAAAGCTTTGGAGAAAGCGGAAGAAGATCCGAGTCAGGTGAGTCTTCCAATCCTACGAGTGTATACTACGGAACTTGAAACGTTTTACAACAGCTATGTTGCTTTCCATAAGGAAATATTAGCGAATACTCCATCCGGTAAGCTCGATGAGCAGGATGAGAAACTTTCCGATTTTGAAAATCTTCACACAGATGCTATGATTCGTGTGGAGATTTTGAATGGTTTCTTTTCAAAACCGGCTGCCGGTGCTGTATCAACTACGATGCAACCAAGTTCTCCTCAAGTAATTATTCAGCAGCAGCCGCTCAGAGCCCCCATCCCAACTTTTGATGGGCGCTATGAAAATTGGCCGCGGTTCAAAACGATGTTTCAAGATATCGTTGATAAGTGTTCAGATTCTGATGCAATTAAATTGCATCATCTCGATAAGGCACTAGTTGGTGCAGCGGCCGGTATTATTGACGCGAAAACTCTAGCAGACAATAATTACAAACATGCTTGGGAAATCCTTGTTGATCGATTTGAAAATAAAAGAGTGATCATTGATACTCACATTGGGGGTCTTCTGTCGTTAAAAAGGATGACTAAGGAGTCATATCGCGAGTTACGTGAATTGTTAGACACGTGCACACGGCACGTCGAAGGTTTAAAGTTTATGGGTCAAGAAATAGACGATACATCTGGACTTATTATTACGAAAATTCTTACTTCGTGTCTTGATCCTGTTACTCGAAAGTATTGGGAGCGTTCTCTTACGCATGGAGAGTTACCTGATTTTGAAGAAACGTTGCTATTCCTTAAGGAACAGTGTCGTGTCCTTGAGCGATGTGAAACCGATCAACCTTCTTCGGCTAAATCGTCTGTTTGTAAGTCCTCTCAGCCTACGTCTAAGCCCGTTCATGTTAAAGTTCATGCCTCTACCTCTGCCGAAAGTAACGAATCATGTCAACTGTGTGGTGGTAATCATTGCAATTACCAATGTTCCGAATTCCGAAAGTTGTCGGTTCCAGATCGAATTATAAAAGTAAAAGAATCACGAGTCTGTTTTAATTGCCTTCGTCGTGGCCACCGTTCATTGAACTGTCGATCTAAGAGTAGTTGTTCTATATGTCACAAACGTCATCATTCTCTTCTTCACGAAGAGGGTCGAAAAACTGATAGTACTGAACGCGTGGACCTAAAGCCACAAGAGCTAAATGTTTCCATCGAAGCGTCGTCCGCTCCTCCACCGCAACCATCCAACCCTGTTAGTTTTGTGTCTACGAATGTTTCATCGACTTCTGGTTCAGCTGTTCTGCCTAATGCATTGTTACTTACTGCTGTCGTAAATATCCTTGATAGAAATGACCGTGCCGTCGGTTGTCGTGCTTTTCTTGATTGCGGATCCCAGACTAATCTCCTACCTGTTTCAATGTATCATAAATTAGGAATCAACGGTACCCCTGTTAATGCAGATATTGTCGGTGTAGGTGGTGCCCGGAGTAAGTCTACATTATTAGTCGAAGTCAATGTCCGATCATTACACACTGAGTATAATACCTCCTTGAAATGTCTGGTCACATCCAAAATTACGAATCCTCTTCCGTGTAAAAACGTCAATATTTCGGGGTGGAAAATTCCCTCAGGCTTTCAGTTGGCTGATCCAATGTTTGGTACCTCAGCAGAGATTGATTTGTTGATTGGGGTTACCGAGTTCTTCCGTCTGTTGAAACCCGGACATCTTGTCATTGGCGATGGTCTACCAGATTTACGCGAAACGGAATTGGGTTGGGTCGTTGCTGGCGAGATCCAAGACGAAGCATCAGCTATCGTCAACACTCTACATGTGAATTCCATAACAATCGAATCTCTCAACGAATCAGTAAAACGATTTTGGGAAATTGAAGAGGTAGACAGCCAACATTCCTCCACGTCAGAAGAGCAGGAATGTGAGAAGTTTTTTCGTCAGTCATACCAAAGAGATTCCACAGGCAGATTTATAGTTAAGCTTCCATTCCGAAGTACCCTTCACCAACTCGAGAATAACAGATCGTTGGCTCTTCGTCGATTTCTTTTCCTGGAGAAGCGTCTTCGTAAACAACCGAGTTTGCGAATTCAGTACTCATCCTTCGTTGATGAATATGAGCATTTGGGCCATTGCAAGGAAATTCGGGAATCCGATGATCGTCCTGATATAATAAAATATTACATGCCTCACCATGCTGTGCTGCGACCAGATAGTTCGAGCACGAAACTAAGAGTCGTCTTTGACGCGTCGGCCAAATCGTGTTCAACAGCTACTTCGCTTAATGATGTCCTTCAGGTCGGTGCGACTGTTCAGAGCGATATTTTCAGTATTTTGTTGAGATTTCGAATGCATCGTTTTGTTTTTACCGCGGACATTCAAAAGATGTACAGGCAGGTTCGTGTTCACCCTGACCAGACTTCAGTCCAGCGAATTTTTTGGCGTTCGAACCCTACTGAGCGGCTTCGTATCTTAGAATTGCAGACGGTTACATATGGAACAGCTGCTGCACCCTTTTTGGCAACCCGAGCATTGGTGCAGCTTTGTGAAGATGAAGGGTCCGAGTTTCCGCTAGCTGCTCGTATAATACTGGAAGATTGTTATGTAGACGACATATTATCCGGTGCGGATTCAATTGAAGAGGCTATTCAAAGTCGTAACCAGCTTCAACTCCTTCTAGGTAAAGGAGGGTTTCCAGTACACAAGTGGTGTGCTAATGACAAAAGGATTCTACGCGACATTCCAGAATGTGAACGCGAGAAACTTCTTCAGCTTGACCAACTATCTGCTAACGAAGTAATAAAAACTCTTGGTTTGATATGGAATCCAGTTGGTGATGAGTTCCTGTATGTCGTTGATAAATTTCCTTCAGACGCTGCCGGTGTTACCAAGAGGCAGATATTTTCGAAATGTGCAAAGTTATTTGATCCTATAGGTTTTCTCTCTCCTGTCGTTGTCCTGGCAAAACAATTGATGCAGCGCACATGGTTGGCCAAAATTGATTGGGACACTCCTCTGGAAGGAGATCTACTAAATGATTGGCTACGTTTTAGTGACTCTCTGAAAGGTGTAAACGAATTAAAGGTTCCTAGATCAGTTGCTAGTTATCATTACACCGCTTTGGAGCTACACGGTTTTGCTGACGCCTCAGGATTGGCTTACGGTGCTTGCATTTACGTTCGTGGCATTAGTTCTGAGAATGATTGTTTTGTACGATTGTTGTGCAGCAAAAGTAAGATTGCTCGTAAGGAACTCTGCGCAGCATTGTTGCTTTCAAGGTTAGTCCGAAAGGTGTTTCCTATTCTTTGTGCTAGTATTTCCAGCGTTCACTTGTGGTCAGACAGTCAAATCGTGCTTGCATGGTTAAGAAAGCCTCCGGCAATGCTTCAACCTTTCGTTCGGAATCGTGTGTCTCAGATTGTGCTCGAGAACCAGCATACTCAGTGGAAATATGTCCGGTCAAAAGAAAACCCAGCTGACGTGGTATCTCGGGGCCAGTTTCCAGATCTATTAAAAAATAACTCATTGTGGTGGAACGGTCCACAGTTCCTTCAATCAAGTGTTTATGAGGCAACTGTTGTGGAAGAAATTTCTTATTTCGATCTTCCAGAAATAAAATCTTCAATTATAGTCGTAATTGATATATTAAATATCGACGATCTTCCACTTTTCAAGCGCTTCAGTACTTTCCGAAAGCTGCATCGAGTGTTGGCTTATGTTCAACGCTTTATAAGAAACTGTCGAGAAAAATCATTTGAAAATCGGATCAAGGAAAGTTCTCCCACAATCTCGGAACTCAGGATTGCATTGCATACGATCGTAGTGTTGATTCAGCATGAAACTATGTTAGACGAGATTCAGCGTGTGGAGCATAATGAACCATGCAAGAGAATTGGTACATTAGGTCCTTTTCTACAAGATGGAGCCTTGAGAGTGGGAGGTAGACTTCAGCATTCTCGTTTGCCGGTGCAAATGAAACACCAGTATATTCTTCCAAAACACTACATAACTGACCTCATTATTCGTGCATATCACGAAGAGAATCTGCATATAGGCCCTACAGGTTTACTGTCTGCTTTACGGCAACGCTTTTGGCTTTTGGGTTCCAGATCTGCTGTTCGGAAGATTACCAGACGTTGTGTTCAATGTTTCCGCTCAAAGCCTAAAAGTGCAACACAGTACATGGGAAGTTTGCCATCTGCCCGCGTAACATGTCAAGCTCCATTTGAGGTAACAGGGGTTGATTATGCTGGACCTTTTTTTGGTGAAACAAGGGACAAGAAAACCTGTTATTATAAAAGCATACATTTCAGTCTTTGTATGTTTGTCTACTAAAGCAGTTCATCTCGAACTTGTTTCTGATATGACTACTGTCTCCTTTATAGCAGCTTTGCAAAGATTCGTTTCGCGTAGAGGGATTCCACGTGAAATTAATTCTGATAACGGAACTAATTTTCGTGGCACAAAATCAGAACTACACAGTCTTTATTTGTTGTTTCGAGATCAAGCTGTAGTCAAGGGTATTGGTTCGTTCTGTCAGCCACGGGAGATCATTTGGAACTTTATCCCGCCTGATGCTCCAGAGTTTGGGGGCCTCTGGGAGGCAGCAGTGAAAAGTATGAAGTACCATTTGAAGAGGATCCTGAGTAAAACTCCATTGACATTTGAAGAGTTTGGTACTTTGTTGGCACATGTGGAAGCCATCCTCAATTCGCGTCCGCTTTTTTCTCTCTCCGATGATCCTACCGATGGTGAAGTTATAACACCATCGCATTATCTTATTGGGCGACCAATGAACGCAATTCCTGAACCTTCATATGATTCAATCAGTGTGAATCGGTTGACGCGGTTGGAGCATTTGCAACTGATGAGGGAACATTTTTGGAAATCTTGGGTTAAAGATTATTTGGTCAGTCTGCAGCCTAGGGGGAAAAAATTTCTTCGCGTTTCAAATGTTTTTCCGGGTCAAGTTGTCTTATTGGAGGACAAGAATTTACCTCCACAACAATGGAAAATGGCGAGAATCGTCACAGTATACCCTGGGAGTGACGAACTTGTAAGAGCAGTTGATGTTTGTGTGGATGGCTCTGTATTTAGAAGACCTATTAACAAACTTTCTCTCCTACCTATAGAAGACAATCGGTTATCTGACCAGGAATCTACCGCCAAGAAGTAGAAGACATCGTTTGCGCGCGGGGTGTATGTTCGCGATAGCGAAGTTTTCAGAGCCCAACCGTTCACGCACCGCATTACAACCATGGATTACGCAGTGTTTTGTTTTTCGTTTCCTTTCCTTTCCCACTCTTCCTATGAAACACACACACACCCTTACTAACCCCGAGACGGCCGCGGGAATACGGTCACCTTTTCCTACTAACATTTTGTGTTCTTTTTTTTTGCAACGTCATTCACACCGATTGGTGGACCAATCCGGTGAGCCTTTTGGTTTCTATCTCACTCCACAAACAGTATAAAAAGGCGCGTATCGACGCCGTTCAGGTCAGAAGTTTTGTGTAAGTTATACAGTGAACATCAATAAACACACTTGTTAAAACGTAGTAAAACGCAGTGAAGATATCATTTCTATACCGAGCCCTGTGGTATGTAGCCAATCTGCTACTCTACTTTATGCTGCTTAATTTCCGCCGTTGTTCGGATGTCGCTGTGTTCCCGTTCATCGCTGCCGCTCAGAGGACTTTGCTGCCACTGCTGTCTGATGCTGCAATCTCTCGCTACCTCCCTACGTGAAGAGTTGGTTTAGGCCATAGTTCTTTTCAGAACTGGCCATCAGGAAGGTAGACGACTGAGATGCACATCCAGTTCAGTTCGTCGTTGTGAGCCGTTAGGTTCGGCAGCAGGTCTCTTGAGTTGTTCGGCACTGTTGTTGTCGGAAACCGATTGTTGCTGTTTGCTGCTGTCGTTCCCGCTGTAAACGTTGGCATGAGGAGCCAACAGTGGGTAAACAAACAAGGAGTTCTGGTTTTGTGCGCAGGAAAATCAATCAGGGGACCGGCAATCGGGAAGATTGGGGACGAGGAATTCGTCTTCATTTGCATTGTGTATATAATAAAACAGGTGTATAAATATTCGCGCTAGGCAGTATCATTTTTTTTGTGTTGTGTGTGGGCGAGCGAGAATGTGTTCTTGGCCGGTTGGGTGGGCGGTAGTCGTGCCATACCTATCCTGCGGTGGGATGTGGGGTGTATGGGGGGGGGATTGTTCGTGGTTTGTTGGCGCGTGTGCTATGGCTGTTGTCTTCATCTTTTGATCTCCTATTCAGCGTATCTTTTTGGGGTAGTTTAATAGTATTTTTTTTTGTTATTTCTGTGGTGGTAATAAATATTTGGTGTACTGTGGGGCTTCGGGGGGATTTGCAAACAATTCTTTTACAATTTTGTATGGTTATTTTACTGTGGGTGATGTGTGGGAAGTATTGCTATGTTTGTAGCACGCAAAGTAGCTCGGATAGCAATGTGGTAGCAATTTTGTCTCCCGTGTTGATAGATTTAATTAAGTCTGATTAAGCTAATCGTGTATCCTTATAAAGCCGTTAAATGGGGGGGGGAGGAGGGGTGGGGTAGATCTTTGAGTGGAAAGGAAAAAAAAAAGAATGAATGGGGGGGGAAATAGGGAGAGGGGGAAAGAGGAATATGGGATGGAGAGGGAAGGGGGGAAAAGAAGAAGAAAAAGGGGGAGGAGGAGAGGGGAGGGATACGTATCCACAGGGATATAAAGAATCTCCTTCCAACAACAAGACTGAACAATTGGTCAAAAGAGCAAGCTATCTAACATGAGGATGCCCCAATGGGCGGGGAGAAGAGCCCGCCCTCTATTCACAATCTGTTAGCAATGGGGAGTTGGCATTCCCACTCTCCCCATCCAGAGTGCTTCAATCGGGTGCCCTGATGGTCCCTCCCATTCCCATGAAATATTTATATAATGGTGTATATATTTATGTAAATGAAAAATACTACAAGCATTCGTATCTGTAATATATGATCTTCATTCGGTTGATCCTGAAATGCAAGAAATGTTGTAAAATATTAAAGTGGAGCGTTCTGTGGTTCACGCTTAAGCACGTTTTCGTTCGTTTTCAGCGATAGCAGCATTTCACGAAAATCTTGATATGAGGTATCCTGATAAAGTTTATTAAATCTATTGAAATTTTACACAACTAACATTTATACATTTTAATTTACTGTTGCCATGGTCACTATTTGCTACTTGATGCTGATTTTATAACAGCAATCTGCTTTTATTTTTGCTGACCTAATAATTATTGCTATCGAGTAAGGAATGGGAAGATTCAAGTGGAAGGGAGTTAAAGATAAATGGGTAAAAAAATAAGTAATGTTCAAATCATCTATGAAGTAAAATCAATAAAACAATATCACAATAGATTGAACAATAGATTGAAATGTAAAATCAAACACTAACCAAATGGCACACAGCGCTGCATGAATCAGATCAGCTCAGAATTGGTAAAAAGTCCATTTGCAAACCGGAAAGGAAAAATACATTCTTCAATAAGTGCAAAAGCCTACCACAGGTTCCGTAATTTTCAAAAGCCTACCACAGCTGTAATTTTCTGCGTTATATACTGGACATGTAATGATTGCTAGATGTCATAAATTGAAGGTATGTTTCGTGTTTAAGCCAGATACCGCCTAAATCAAGTTTGTTGTATGAAAATGTGAAGGTCATGATATGATGGAAATAATACGATGTTGTAAAGAAATACTACATAATGTACATATAATAATTAAATGCCGCTATTTGCCTTTTTCGCTGCGATGTTAGATGATTGAAACTCTAAAATAGCGAAAATTTAAACGTGATATAATGAAATAAAGTTGATCACATGGCATTCTAGCAAAATAGCAAAGACAATTTAGGCAAATAAATTTCATATGAGTATGATTACTGCCCAAAAACGGAAACTCAATAAATACAAAACAAACAAAAAATTAAAAATTAATGATAGGAAATTCTTCGATAACTCTTTTTTCCTACTGGGCCCATAAATGATTCTTTATGTCTGTAAAATAGAAAATGTAGGATCATAAACAATGTAAGTTTTTGAATTAACTATTTTGGACGAAGAATTTTTTTTTTTTTTTTTGTTGAATTAGTCGTATATAATCCACTCTCCAAAAAAATGTAAAAAACCATCCCATCTTTTCAAATACATAACGTGAGTTAGGTGGGCTAAAACTTACAACGATGCAAATTCGAAGCTGAAAATAGCATAAAAAATATTGTGAAGGGATGTTATAATATAAAATGATAATAACAATTATATTTGTAATGTCTGCATGTCTGCTGATCCTGCTGCAATTGTAGAAGGACTTGCATTATCCTAGCCACAGGGGAAGAAAACAATTCAAAATTATTATACAATACTTGGGAATTCCATGGATGATCTGAAATTATATACCGTATAAAGAATACTTCCATTTTTCGTGGTAGGGTAAGATTTTAGCATGCTACTTTACATCGCTGCCTACATCGCCTTGGTGCGGCTGCCACCTAATGTATAGTTGACGCGATACAGCGTTTCTTACTCAACCGCTGGATGCCAGGACAGACGCTGTTTGAGCCGCACCTCCTTGGTGGACAGACGCTCGGAACGCACCTCCTCAATCTAGCTGAAGTCAGAAGGACAACAGTGCCCAGGCTGCACTACCAGCTAAGTACGCAACCCTTAGCTGGCGGTCTTTGTCATCTCTTGACCCGTGGAAGCATGAGGTAGGAACTTGTGAGGACCATAGCAATGTTGCGGGGACGCACGCTCCATCCCAGGTGTCTACCCACCATTTTGCAGCCCTAAAAGTGGTTTGTTGTATGATGGTAGAAAAATCCAAAATTACTCAATAAATATATTTGCAGCAAAATAAAAATTATATTAAAATTATTCTTCTATTGTGCAATTTTAGATTTTTATTCCATCATTCAACAAACTGCTTTTAATTAAAATTTAAATTGAATCTTTTAAGAGCATTTTAAAATTTTCGTCCTAAACTTTAACATGGGAGCTGTCAAATTTATCACCACTCGGTGTCTTCTTCTTTTTTCAACTTGGATTCATCTAACAGCAAAATATATCTAGCCGTTCCGCTGATTCCTGACTGAAATTTTACCAAACGCCTATTTCAGCTAATAGTATTAGTTTTCTTATTGAATTGTAGACTGTGTAGAAGTGTTACTGACAACGTTCTGGTGAATTTATTATTCTCATTATAATTTAGTAATCAACTAATGTTTTTATAATTACAGAATAACATGCAACACTAAATTAAACCAAATTTGTTCTGTTGGCGATAAAAACACAAATTGGAGACAAATTGTATGTAGGCTAAATTAAAACAAATACAAAATCTAATAAATACCCAATTTACAGCTTCGAGCTAACTCACATGCAAATACGAAGTTTTTCTCCGCAGAATCTCCAAAATATTACTTCGTCAACACCAAGCTTAATGATTTGCCTCCAATAACGTAACTCACACGAACACACTCTCATATATTTTTTTTTTTTTTTTGTTCCTTGATTATCGAGATCCTCATATATTCTGTCAAAACAACACAGCGAAACATAAACTCCCGTTTCATTTTACTCAATTTTTGAGTACAATTGTATACTATCTCTTTTTCTCTCCGTGGAAATCTTACTCAATTTTCGAAAAAAGTGGATCTACTCATAAATTGAGTAGATCCACTTTTTAACGAAAATTGAGTTACATTTCCGTGAGAGAAAAAGAGATAGTATACAATTGTAATCAAAAATTGAGTAAAATGAAACGGGTGTGTAGCTCAAAAACAAAGCTTCTAGTACCGAAAAGCACAAACATGCATTGCAAGGTGCAAGTTGCAATGTGTACTTTGAACCAAGGGGCTCTACAACAGTGAACTAATTTCAAATCGCTTGTTCCATATTGATTGTTGTTGTTAATGCGTTTTTCAAGTTTTAAGAATATTTATTTTGCGTAAATTCAACAACACTTTGACAGACCCTTTAAGTAATTACTGATTTTGTCAAAGTCTTAAATCAATTCATCATTTGACATTATTATATAAATTCTACACTGGGTAAATTTTGTACCTTACCAAATCTACGATGTTTTGCTGATTATCAAAATCTATTTTCATTGTTTGTGAAAGAATCATTTTTCCAAATGGAGATGTCATAAATTGATACAGTTGTTAATTATTATTAAGCCCCACTCTTAATCGTATAAAAACGGGTGCCACTAAAAAGACTTTCGCTCAATGCCTTACACCTCCTGATTATTTCTTTAACCATTTCACACGCTATTCGTTCAACATCTGAATAGGATGATAATCTACGCGAAAACTTTTCAAGTTAACACGAAGGAAGAGCTATGAAGTTAATCAAGAGACCTTCATTTAACAGTCTTGTTTTCTTTTCGGATTTTGAACTCGACCTTCTTCCAGTAGCTAACGATAGAACTTACCAGCGGTTTTCCATCAGCCCTCTTGCCACATCGACTTTGGTCGACGAAGTTGCTCTCTTCCGGTGTGACTAACTGTCTACCGTAGATGCTCATGATTGATTCACAGCCACGGAAGAATACGCATCGGCCGGGTTTCCCCGCTGGATTGGTACAAGGATCATTCTCACCTGAAATAATTGAAGAGAAATAATCGGTTGAGCAATCTATTTACATTTATTTTCTGTGACATACTTAGCGAGTTCACTAGCGCGACCAAACCCAGTAGAAATAAGGGCACAAAAAACCCTCTCATTTTATTAAGTTCACTCTATCTTTCTTCCTTGTACTATGCAAATGAAAAAAGTACAATGATGCCCAGCTAGTCCAAACCCTCGACAGTAAATGTGATCCGAAGCGAACGATCAGACGAGATCAACTATCGATATTCCGCTGAAGCTCTATTTTGCCTCGCTAAAACCGTTTGAAAAGATTTCTTATTCTGTGAGTCGTGTGATCTTTCTGTCAAAAGTGAGGCGACGAAATTCACTCGTTGTGATCTGACTTATTAATATAATTGCACTGAGAGACTTCTCAACGATGATAGCGAGACAGTCGACTCGTAGCATAGTGTTGATAAGAAACGCTGGCTTTTACACTACCAAAGTATTTTCCCAGCCACTATCTGTGCCGCTAAGTTCAAAGGTGCCGATTAAAACATTTGTTCACAATGCCATCATCTTTGTTGGTGTCATAAAAAACGTGGACGCCTCCAAAATACTTAGAAATTTGTTGGATGAATATTTGTTTTAATACCAAAAAGCATCCAGCATCAACACTATCCGGCTAGACTTGGATGATATATTTCCAAATCGATATCTTAGAAAGGCCATATCAGCTTTTGTAAACAAAACCAATCTAAACCTATTCTCAGCCTTCTGTGCTCGCTTACAAAAACAACTGTGTGATCAGGCGCTGATTCACAAGAAGAAAAAAACAATCCGAGGAGTCTTCTTAACATAAGACGACATGATTTTTTCCATGGTTGATCTTGATTTATTCGGATGGAAATTCTACGCGGATAGTTATCTTTTGATAAAACATAGCTCATTTAAGGAAGGCCCAATAACTAATGGGACAGCATCATTTGGGTCTATTTTGGATTTTAATTTACGGATTTGAAGAAAGTGTTAAGTGCATACTAGGCCATCCCTTGAAAAAGTAAAGTTGGCAAGTAAAGAATTCCACCGATTGAAATGTTCGTCTTCACTAGAAAATAAACATACTTAAATTTGAAGACCGTACGTTGACGTTAAGTGGTCCCCCAACGGCCCTTAAGAAATGGTAGTACGGGTGGCCACCCAAGCGGTGGCAAGAACGCTGCTGTAGTGTATGGTTCATAAGTATCAATAAGTCGTACAGGGTGCGGCAGAAAATAATGCGAAAATGTTCAAACTTGAGTATTGGGTTAATTCGTGTAGCTAGTGACTAATTTCTGTCGAAAGTGTATTTGTTTATGTTTACTTTCAAGTGCTGAATCCAAACATTCTATTTGTTTTATTGCAAATTCGTCAAAATGTTCGCGAAAGAAGTGATCACCAGTTTGTTGCTCGCCCAGAAGAAGCCGAAAGAGATTTCCAAGGTGGTAGGGGGCCATTTGGCAACAGTTTACTGCATAAAAAAGTCCCTGCAGGATGGTCCTAAGCAGCGGAAGCCGGGAAGCGGACGTCCGCGCTTTGCACGCACGCCGAACGTGATCTAATCGGTCCGTGAAAAAATTGCTCGCAACACGGTGCGATCCATAAGAAAACTTGCAAAGAAAGCCAATATTTCGGAGACGTCCATGCGGAGAATCATCAAAGAAGACCTGCATGCATCTTCCAGAGCCAGAGTGAAACGCCACTTGATTACGGACCGGGTCAAGGAACTACGAGTGACTCGTTCCAAGAGATTGCTTTCCTTGTTGAAGAAGGAAAAAATGATAATCCTGTGCGCGTGTGATTTGTTTTGAAACAGTGGTGTTCCGTCTCTAGTCGGAAGCGTCGCTAGCAAACGCAGGAAAGCCTAGCACCTAGCAAGCCAGAAAATACACCACCAAAGTCGGCGTCCAAGCAAGACTGTCCAACTACCCCATCACCAAGGAACCACCAAATCACTAAGCAACTACCACATCACAGCCGTGCGCTGCATCAATTTAAGCGGCGCATAGTAGCATGTGTGCTTGTAGCATCATGCCTCTATTTTGATTTTGAGATTAGCACTTCAGTTATCAAAATGTCGTCGAAGGAAGCGAAGCAACGCATCAAAATTTTGCACATGCATGCCGAAAATCCAAACTACTCTCACGCCAAGTTGGAAAAATTGTTAAATTTGGCTAAATCAACTGTTACCAACGTATTAAAAGTGTTCGGTGAACGTTTGTTGACAGCCAGGAAAGCTGGATCGGGGGGAAATCGAAAGCCGGAGGTTACAGCGACGAGAAAAAGAGTTGCCCGCTATTTCGAGCGGAACCCCAAACTTACAAGAAAGTGGTGACTCCAAATCGCGACGATAAACAAAACACCTCGGCCAAAGCTCGATCGCGAAATTTGTACACGACGATGCTGACGAAGTTTGATCAACAATCAATGTGCAAATAGCGATTTAAAATTGGTTCACTGTTGTAGAACCCTTAGTTCCAAAGTACACCTTGCAGTCTCCACCTTGCCATGCAATCTTGCGCTCTTTAGTACCTTCTGGTACAAGTATCTTTGTTTTTGTTTCGATTCGCTATGTCATTTTGACAGAATATTTGAGAGTGTATTGGTGTGAGTTACGGTCTTAGGGGCGAATCATTAAGCTTGGGACCGGTGTGCTAGTACTTTCTTTAGCATTAGCATTAGCATTGACGTTTGCATACCTCGTGGATGGAGCTACGTTGAAGACATTGCATGCCACCATGAAACCAGTTACTGATACGTTTCTTCATACAATAATCTCCACGAAGACACTCCTCGATCGCTCACCTGGCCACGTCCATGCAACCGTTGGAGATAGGGAGGATTTGGTATCTACCTTAAGAAGACACTGGGAACCCACGTGGTCTTCAGTACACGCTCGTTCAGATCTACTCTTAAAAGAGTAACTTTCACTCACTTTCGTATTTCCATGCTAAATGTCAAAAACTGAGTAACTTGAAATAAGGAAACTGAGTAAATGCTACTCTGATTGTAAAAGCGCTGTACTTATAAAAATAGAGTAATTCTAATAAAGCGGTCAAAAGCCAAAAACGTGGTTCAGTCCGAGGTTCATTCCAAGGTTCAACCGCCATAGTGTGCGTAAGAAAAGTTTTCAGGATGGAACGGCTGTATGTTGTAAGCAAACAAATTTTTCTACGTCGACGAGCCGAATTCTATCCATGCCAACAATACAATACATGGAGGTTTTTGATATGATTTGAGAACAATACATGGGGATTTTGGATTTGAATTATGGAGGTTTTTTTAAAGTATAGAATCAAAAACACTTCCCAGGGGCGCATCGGACTTGAATGGATATAATTAGCTTTTACTCTAATTGTTTAAATAGCTAAAATAAGATACTGAGTAATCTTGACTCTAATTTTGACAACTGACCTAGCTAATCAAAAACGAGTAACGCTATAGCTTCTCTAATTAGGGTAGTTCCACTTTTAACAAACCTGAGTCGTTTTCTACTCAGTTTTGACAAAAATACAAACAAGCGTGATTGAGTAATGCTTACTCTAATTTTGACAGATAACCTAGTTAATCAAAACTGAGTAACCATACATTTACTCTTATTAGGGTAGTTCCACTTTTAACGAAACTGAGTCGTTTTTTACTTAGTTTTGAACGTATAGATATCAAAGGAAAAGAAAGTTAATGAAGACTGTATTCGATGAAATTTGGACACACGCAATTGTTCGTAACTTTTTAGCGTGTGGGTAAAAATTATTGAAATTTTAACTGAATGTATTTCATTGTGTTGTGTCAATTGTGTAATAAGTTTCGTGAAAATCAGTCGAGTGATTTCAGTGATGGCTTCGAATGAAGAAATTTTGGGCACTCACTTCGAAACCCCAAACGCTTCTCATCGATGGATCGGAAAACAGCTCGGAATCGCACATTCAACCGTATCTCATGTGATCAAAACGTTCAAGGACCGTAAGACAACCAAGCGGAAAAATGGTAGTGGCAAAAAACGTGGCACATCAAATCCGGAGAAGGCCAGGATGGTATTGAACCAATTTAAGCGTTATCCCAACATTTCGATCAGGGATGTCGCGAAAAAAGCGAAAGTTTCAGTTTGTTTTGTGCAGAAAATAATGAATCGTTCTGGATTACATGTGTACAAGGTCCAGAAGGCACCGAACCGGAGAGATAAACCGAACTCGGTGGACAAAACTCGTGCAAGAAAACGGTACAGGGAGTGGCTCACAAAACCGTTCTGCATTGTGATGGACGATGAGACATACATTAAAGCCGACACCAAACAAATGCCAGGACAGGAACACTACGTTGTCACCTCTAAGTTGGCCGTTCTGGAGAGTGTACGGAAGAAGAAACTGTCGAAATTTTCGCCAAAAAATTCTTTGTCTGGCAAGCGATCTGCGGATGTGGCAAAATGAGTCAGCCCTTCATCACCTCTGGGACCGGCAACGGACAAATCTACAAGGACGAATGCCTCCAAAAACGACTTCTGCCCTTCTTGAGATCTCACGATGGCCCGACACTGTTTTGGCCGGATTTGGCATCTTGCCACTATGCCCGGCCCGTCTTAGGCTGGTACAAAGATAATAATGTAGTTTTTGTACCAAAAGACGTCAACCCTCCAAACATTCCGGAACTTCGCCCAATTGAAAAGTTTTGGGCAATCATGAAGGCAAAGCTCGTTAAAACTCCAAAAATGATAGAAAATGAACTTGAACTAAAGAAAGTGTGGTTAAAAGTAAGTAAGCAAGTCGGTCCTATCATTGCCCAAAATTTGATGAAAAGGGTCAAGGCAAAGGTGCAAGCATTTGGGTTGGGAGAAGAGGTTCAATAAACCAATGATGTCAAAACTTAATCATTTAGTAGTACTTTATTTCCAGAAAGTTTGAAAAGAATCGGGCTCAAGGAAATTTTTTGGTGATCTATTTTGTGTGCCCAAATTTCATCGAATACAGTCTTTAACGGAGAGAATAGTTAAACAGAATGCCCTGTTTGGTGTACAGAACAAAAAAATATTCAAAAATTCGTTGGGAGCATCTAGTCTAAGAAGGTTAAGTGATGTTCCATTTCTCTTCAAGCGGTTGAGACTTCAGCATTAACTATAGTCCTAGCCCCATATGGCTTATGGTTATAGCGCCATTACTCGCTCTCTGAAACGAGAAGAAGGTCTAATAATATAAGACCGGGTGGTGAAAGAAATCTTATAAACCCACGATTTCTGATATTATGAAGCAAACAAATAAAGTTTGGGCTACAAACCTACTTGTGGCACAAAACAATATGCAACCAATTACTCTGCATAATTTAAAGCTAAATAAATAGTTCACCCTGCCTGTAATCAGTACCATAATGTTTTTTTTTAACGTTTTTAAGTTATAATGTGCAATCATCATATTTTCATCACAGTTTACAAATCTGTAAATCTGAAAAAAAAAAGCTAAAACTATGATGAAAATTAAAAAACAGAAGTATCAGGTGAAAACCATAATTACCTTGAAATAACGTATCGCCTCTTGTCCCCAAATGAGTAATTGATATGCCTTTTCTTTGGAAACTTCACCGAAATAAATCTTGGTGAGCTGTCTAGGACATTACAATTGGGCAAAGAACAGTAAAATTTTCGCAATACAATTTCGTTCTACAACTTACAACTAAAAGATGTCCGTCGAGACCAGTCGAACGTGCATGAGAAAAGTATGCCACAAAGAATTCAACAAGCAGAGTGGCACTCGACACTGAAGGAGAAATTTGCTGCGTTTACTAGTAATATATAGATGGAAAAAGTATACGAGTGAAGCGATCGATTATACTTTACTAGTTTTTTTTAACAGAATGGGGCTGATATGCAGCAATATGTGCTCGAGCTTGATAGACACATTAAATGTTTGAAAATGGTTTGGAAAATTATGCATATTACACGTAAATTACCAAAAATAAAATGCACAATAGATAGCAAAGTAGGCTTAACCAAAGAAAACATTATTTCAGCCTCAATTATTATGTCTGGTTTGGCTCAATATAGGCGAATATGCTCTTACAGGTAGTATATCTAATCAAGGTCTTAATTAGAGTGCCAAAAGGGCACCAAATCACTTTGACAAGTTGCCGCCGGACACCCGTTACTTCTTTTAGGAGTTCCACAGAGCACACTTTCAAATCTCACCGAACGGGGTAATGGGTTCCTTTAGTCTCTCACCCATACAACATACATTTATGACATTCAGCGGTTGGCACGTCACTCTTATTTATATATTTAGTCAGCACCAACAGGCTAAGTAAAGCTCCAATGGTGGTACGTTACAACAAACAGACAGCAGTAATCTCTTCCTAATGCTACGTGGGAGATGACATCCGTGCTCCCTCCGCCCCATGCTAAGGACCTTAACATTTTACTCTACGGGACCTAAAGCTAATTGTGTTTCAAACATATAAAGGATACATAGCTGAATTACATTTGATCAAATATAGAATAAGAAACAGGCAACAAGCTTAACTATGACAAATAAAACGGTGCAAAAATGACAGCAGAAAACTTTTCACGTCTGGATTTGCACTGCTTATTGCACTAAAGGGTGATACGGTCAAAATTTGGTCAAGGGAAAACGCGTGTAAATCGGTGAAATCGTTTATTTAAAAAATCAAATTAAATTTCTTTTTCAAGTTCAATTAGTATTAAATTCAGGAAAAATATTCAGTTAGGCTTCCGCTTTTCCAAATCCGAATTGCCGGGTCTAACGCTTGACCCCTGCCATCAGATTTTGTACAGCCACCTTGTCCACCTTCTTCGCCGCAGAAAGCCAGTTTGCCTTGAACTGCTGCTCGTCCTAAGCAGTTTTTTTGGTCTTCTTTAGTTCCGTTTGACAATAGCCCAGTATTTCTCAATTGGGCGGAGCTCTGGCGTGTTGGGAGGGTTCTTGTCCTTGGGAACCACCTGCACGTTGTTGGCGGCGTACCACTCCATGGCCTTTTTACCGTAATGGCAAGATGCCAAATCCGGCCAAAACAGTACGGAACAACCGTGTTTCTTCAGGAAAGGCAGCAGACGTTTATTCAAACACTCTTTCACGTAAATTTCTTGGTTGACAGTCCAGGTACAGGTACAGATGGCTTGCCAAACCAGATATTTCTTTGCGAACTTTGACAGTTTCGTGTGCTTGAAAATATCTGCTACCTTTCCCCTTCCTTTTGCCGTATAAAACTCCTGTCCCGGAAGCTGCTTGTAGTCGGCTTTGACGTAGGTTTCGTCGTCCATTACCACGCAGTCAAACTTCGTCAGCATCGTCGTGTACAGCCTCCGGGATCGCGCTTTGGCCGTCGTATTTTGTTTATCATCGCGATTTGGAGTCACTACCTTCTTGTAAGTCGATAGTCCGGCTCGTTTTTTGGCTCGATGCACGGTTGTAGACGATACACCCAGCTTATTTGCGGCATCTCGGAGAGATAGGTTAGGGTTTCGCTTGAAACTACCGGCAACTCTCTTTGTCGTCTCAGCGGCTTCCGGTTTTCGATTTCCCCCCGATCCAGACTTCCTGGCTGTCGACAAACGTTCCCCAAACACTTTAATTACATTTGTAACGGTTGATTTGGCAACTTTTAGCGATTTTGCCAACTTTGCGTGCGAGTAGCTCGGATTTTCGCGATGCGCGAGCAAAATTTTGATACGCTGCTCTTCTTGCTTGAACGGCATTTTGACAACTGAAGAGTGAATTCCAAAATCAAAATCTACACACACACACCTTCAAAATGAGGGGTGTTCAGGTTTTTTAAATGCAAAATTGAAAGAAATACGTCAAGTTGATATTGAACAAATTTTGACCGTATCGCCCTTTATCAAATGAATTGCTCACGAACAAAACAACAATCTTCGCATCTTGGGCTATTGCCCTTTTCGAACTCAAAAGTGTTATGGAAAAATCACAGTTTTCAACGATTTTAAGAGAAAATTATAACCAAAAATTTCAGCACGAAACAAAACGTGACAGCTAAACACAAAACCAACCACTTTTCCTGGGACCGGTGTGCTAGTACTTCATGAGCCAAAAAAAAAATATTCGTTTTCTACATGACTATCCACCCGCTGGTTTATTGCGTGGTACAGGACGATGAAACTTACGTCATGGCAGACTTTAAACAGCTTCCTGGACAGGAATTTTATACGGCAACCGGACGGCGAAAGGTGGCAGATATTTTCAAGCATATTCAACTGTCAAAGTTCGCGAAGAAAAATCTGGTGTGGCAGGCCATCTCAAAAAGCTGTTGTGAACTAGAAACAGTTCAAGGCAAACTGACGTTCTGCGGCGAATAAAGTGGACAAGGAGACTGTACAAAATCTTATGGCAGGTGTTAAACAAAATACCCGGCAATTCGCATTCGGTACAAAAAGGAAGCTTAGCTGAATATTTCTCCTGTATTCTGTATTAACTGAACTTGAAAAAGAAAAAGAATTTGACTTATTAATAAAAACTTTGATCGACTCACACACATTACTGTTTGACCAAATTTTGATCGGAGCACCCTTTAATAGTCCTACCAATCTAAGAAAAAAAAAATGTTTGACGATATTTCATCCGCGGACCGTTTTATTCATAAAGTCTAGTTCATATTTGAGGGTATAAGCAACTGAAACGAGACTGTTTGAGGAAGCATGGGATGTGTTAGCTGAAATGGAAGATCTTTCTACCATCCACTTTGTACACAACTTTATGTACACAAAACCGGTTTTTGTAAATTTTTGGAACTACTTCAAATTATCCTACGCGGACGACCTTAAGCTATACTACGTCATAAAATGACCAGAAGACTTTCTTTAGCAGGAACTACACGTATTCGACGACTGGTGCCGGATCAATAGAATGTCCTTAAATGTATCTAAATGCTCGGCTATCTCCTTTGGCCGAAAACGTGCGCGGTATCTCCACGACTACATCCTACGAAGAACACGCTTGAAGCGTGAAACAACCGTCAAGGATCTGGGAGTAATGCTCTATTCTCAACTGTCATTCGAGAACCACATCGCCTACATTGATTCTAAAACCTCATCGCAGTTAGGATTCATCTTCCGCTTCGCAAAAAACTTCAAAGACGTTTATTGTCTGAAGGCACTATACTGCTCTTTGGTTCGTCCTTTTTTGGAGTACTGTGCTGTCGTTTGGTCCCCTTTCTATCAAAATGCAGTCCAGAGGATCGAAGCCGTTCAGCGAAGGTTTATACGCTTTGCTTTGCGACATCTTCGTTGGCAAGACCCTCGCAGATTGCCAAGTTATGAAAGTCATCTGCCTGGAATTGTTGGAAGGAAGGCGTATGGTGGCCAAAGCGTGTTTCGTTGGTGACCTCCTTCAGGGAAGTATCGACTGTTCCACTTTGCTTGGTCTCTTGAACATCAACACTCGACGACAAAACCTACGTTTACAAGCTTTCTTTATAAACCGGCACGCAAGGACTAACTACGGCAAACACGAACCTGTGCTAAGCATGAGCCGCGTTTTCAAAATTTTAATGTATCCCGTGATGTTAATAAGCATTGTTTCCTAAGATGTATGTGTTAGTTATTGTATGTTATTTAGTGTTATCTAGTTGTGATTGGGATACTCATTTTTATCTGTTGACGAATAAATATGTAAACAAATAAATAAGAGTATTTTCTAAAGATTATGACTCTGGTAAGTCGACTGCAAGGTCGGTCAAAGTTAGTGTTAGTAACGATTATGATGTAGAAGGAGATGTTCGCTCATCACCATCATAACGGAGTGTGTCCAAACTACCGCTAGAAACTCTCACAAGCTATCGGTGGTACATGAGCGCGAACCAATACCTTACTTTTTCTAGTTGAGGTGTGGCAGATGTGTCTGTGCCTCAACCTACCCCGCAGTGGGATGTTTGGCAAAGGTAACGTCCTTGGTTCGAGTACTAATTTTTGATTTCCTTATCATTTTAGACACAGTGGTTAAGCTAAACAAATTATATCCAAGATCTCCTAATGATCTAAATTTGGCTAAATTGAACCAATTTACCGAGTAATGCAACCTAGCTGTACAGATAATAGTCACACGTTATTTGAAAAAACTACAAGGTACAGCCCAATGGGGTTGTGCGCAAAGGTGACGTAGGACTACGCAGCAATCTCATTCCCATACACGTCAGGGCCATCCGCTAATTGATTTAAGCCAGTCCTGAAAAGGGCCAAGAAAATTCTATTGTAATTCTTTAGAAAGCATTTGGTGGCTCTTAATTATGATACGGCCCCGGTTGTATTTTCTACGATGGTTGAGAGGGCCACTATCTCTAACGCGTAGAAGATAGTTATGGAGTTGGTTCATTGGTTGTTCAACGCTCTTTGCTATTTAATCCAGGACGCGGCGTTTAAAGCAATGCCATGTTCAGCCGGGGCGCGGTAATGGAAATTTCAAACAGCACAAGAAAAAAATTCATCCAAATTGCTCTTCAGTTGGCAAACTAATTTGGTCGTCCTGAAAAGGACGGATTTAGTTGACGGGGGAGAAACAGTTCGTGATTGAACTTGGGCTTTCTCTCTTGATTCATCTCACGGGATGATTGATTCTTGCCTCGTTGTCACGGGCGGCTTTTTCCCGCCAACTTGTAGGCTTCAGCAGCCATGTTTCTCGCAGCGAGGTTGACGGGAACATCGGCAACAACAGCCGGCAACGACTGCTGGGCAACGACTGCTCGTCGCCGCAAACTGTGATCTTATAGCCACTGCACAGCTTAACGACTGTCGTAAGACGGAATCAAAATGTTCTGCTATTAGGTAAGGCCTGAATACACACACGGCATCGTGATGCCTTCTTCATACAAAATAGAAGGCGTAATCGCACCTTCCGTTGGGATACCGTCTATCCTTCACCGTCCTACATCGCCTTCTAACCAAGAAGGTAGTTACTTCACGCCTTCTCTGACTCGCAACACCGCCTTCCGTGTAAACATATCACACCGTTCAGAAGGCGTGAGATGATATTTGAAGAAAAAAAATGTTCTCGCATATGGTCAAATCTCAAAGTTTACGAAGTTCTTGAGCTTTTAAAGTACATGTTAGTCATAAATTGACTGTAACACAAAAATTATGTTACTTAGCCAGACTCTTTTCCTCCATTTAAAAGCTAAGAAAATTTCCTACATAAAAGCTATTTTTAAACCTTGAGTAATTATTATTTAATGTCTTTTTAGGGGTAAAAATGTCTTAAACATATATTTTTTCAAGGGTTTTTTCATGTTTTTTGAATAAAACACGTACGTACGTACGTAGTGGTTAATTAAACAAAAATATGGCTTTAAAAGTGTTCTACAACTCTCTCTTTGAAATAAACTTTCTAGCTTGCTTAGTATTTTTTTTTTTGTAATTTTGTTATGAATACGACATGTTGTGTATAATTTATGACTAACATGTACTGAACGTAAACTTTGAGATTTGACCATATGCGTAGAACAATTTTTTTCTTCAAATATCATCTACTATCGCCACTGAAAATATTCGCACTAAGGAACCTAACACCCTATATATATTTTCTTACAATTGATTTTTATGCAATTTTCGTCTCAGATGGATTTCAATCATTTCAATAACTTGGTTGACGATCATCTGCTCTGAGAAAAATTCTATCGTAATACCGACAATTAAATCATGGTCAAGATGACTATTGCATGCAATCGTTACAATAACCATGAAAATGGACGAATTTACAACGTTCATGGCATTCTTGACTATGATCATGGTAACAAGGACTATTCCGACATTATGGTAAATGTTTAATAAACTATTTTTAATGGTCGTTTTAACCATGATCATAGTTGGTTCAGAATCACTATACAGCCATAGTCATTCTAACCCCCAATAATGGTAAAATTGAATATCAAATTTGTCTCTGTGTGAAAATGCAAACAATCAAAACTGTGGCAGAGAAATTGCGAGACGAGATCTGGGCAACCCCAGAAGATGAAAAGCCTGCAAAACGCTTGCTGAAGCGATCATGCTGCCATCGGAATCCGAAACATTATATATCATAGTGGTGCACCATAGTTCACATAATTTTGACAATTTTGAACATCAGAAAACTGAAATCGACAAAGATTTTTCATTAGGGCCTAACTGATAAACGTAAACAATGGCTTCTTCCTTGAATTTTTCGACTCTGGAAACTTGCCTCAATAATCTACTACAGCCATTTCGAAGAATAAGTCGATAGAATTGGAAGATTTTGAATAAGGGGAAATTTACGGAAAAAGCTATTGTTTACGTTTGTCAGTTAGGCCATAATGTAAAATCTTTGTCTAAATATGGCCCATCAAAACAAATCGATCCATGTTAAGGCACGACAGGCATGGTAGCACAAATCAACTTGCTCTTTAACACTCGCTTCGTTTCCTATAACGACGTGGCGATGCGCACATATAAAAGTTATGAATATTAGGAAGAACAAATTGATGCAATCATCCCAACCATATATTCACCACATTGATACTGAAATCCATATGATCTACAGCGAAATCCCTAATGAATGCCCCCTGGTTACCCCAAAAAAAAAAAATTCTCATAGCTTTATAATTAAATGTATTGTAACCATACAATAGAATCTATAGTATGTACAATTTATAGTATTGTTCACAACGATAAGATGACTATAGGGGTTATTTATATGATTCCCGAACAATAAGATTCATGGTCGGAAATAGATTTTAATGTTATTTTATTTTATTTTATTGTATTGTATTGTATTGTATTGTATTGTATTGTATTGTATTGTATTGTATTGTATTGTATTGTATTGTATTGTATTGTATTGTATTGTATTGTATTGTATTGTATTGTATTGTATTGTATCGAACACATCAATCTTCTCCATTTCACAAAGATTATTCATTATGGCCTAATTGACAAACGTAAACTACGGCTTCTTCCGTAAATTTCTCGTGACATAAAGGCTACTCATGTAAGCAAATTCCAATTCTATCGGATAGGTGAACTTTTCCTCTTCAAAATGACCGTGGTAGATTGATTGGGCGAGTTTTCAATCACGAGAAATTCGCGGAAAAAGCTATTGCTTACGTTTGGCAGTTAAGCCCTAACGAAAAGTCTTTGTCGAATTATCAGATTTATTGAAGACAAAAATCGAATCGCTTGAAATCACTCTTGCCAGAAAGTAAACAAAGTAACATCTGAAACTGACATTTGTCGATCATGCCTTCTACATGCCTTCTTGTATTGACATCTCCCACCTTCCGTGTAAACGCAAACCAAAAATTGGACGGCGTGACAACAAGAAGGCGTGCAGACGGCGGAGCTCAACACGGCGTGATTGTACCTTCCGTGTAGACGGCAGGAAGGCGGTACGTGCTAGAAGGGCCACATGAAGGTATCAAGAAGGTACTGACAAATTTCGCCAAGAAGGCATCACTATGCCGTGTGTGTATTCAGGCCTGTAAAGGCGTCGGATGCTAGTGCACGAAAGAAGGGGGGACCCCAAAAGGGACAGTGTTTTAAAATTGGTTTAAGGGGGGGCAACTTTATTTTTGTGGCCCCAAAATTTGTTTTTTTTATTTTTCGCGAGAGGGGGGATTTTCTTAACCGAAACTTTCCTAATTTGCTTGCAACCTCCAGCAACTAATCCGCTATGCATAGCTAGGAACTACAACGAACTCAACCACATGGTCGGTCTGAAGTGACGCAGTTCGGCTCGAATTCCGTACGTTGGTTGTTCAACGTTCTTTGTCATTTACTACGAGACGCGGAGTTTAATGAATGCTATGTTCAGCCGGGGCGCGGTAGTTGAAATTAATTTCGAACAGCACAAGAGAAAATTTCAACCAAATAAACTCTTTAGTTGGCAAACTAATTTGGTCGTCCTGAAAAGGACGGATTTAGTTGACGGGGGAGAAACAGTTCGCGATTGAACTTGGGTTTTCTCTCTTGATTCATCTCACGGGATGATTGATTCTTGTCTCGTTGTCACGGGCGGCTTTTTCCCGCCATCCCGTAGGCTTCAGCAGCCATGTTTCTCGCAGCAAGGTTGACGGGAACATCGGCAACAACAGCCAAATGCACCAACACCTCTCTGGGCAGCGACTGCTCGTCCAACTGCAGATCCTACTCTGCACAGCTCCACGATCGCCGGAAAACTAAATCAAAATGCGAAGGTGTACCCCATATATAACATTCATGGCTGCCTATGAGACGTTCGTTACTTAAATATGAAGTCTGTGCGCGGAAAGTACTGTGCATTTGGTAAATTTACTATGAAAAATCGATATTATAAGACTCACTTCATATTTGCGTTAATTTTATTAGTCGCATGTTAAAAATCAATAGTTTTAAGTATTGAAATCGAAGCGTAGAAAATGTTCCGAGCGATTGGGGCAAACATTTTGGAAATCAATCGTGGAATGACTTAGTTATTAACGTTCAATACCTATATATTTTTCGTGACGCTCCAAATTTTCGCAATTCGAACGTGTACCCCAGTATTGAAAACACAGACGTAGTCCTACGTCAAAAATTTGCATGGATGAACTAACAATGATTTGACAAGAAAACCGTAGACCCAATGTAAGGGACACTTTTTTTTTCTATGTTCACAACTTTGGCCTGTTGTATTAATAACGTAGTAAAACAAAATTTCATTGGTAAAGTTTTAATGGAAATACAGGTTGTACGGAATCAAATTGCGACAAACAAAAATATTCGGCAAAATTCACCCGTTCAACCAATCATCTTCAAACTTTCAGGAAGTAAAATAAAACATGTTTTGAATATTGGGAACATGGGAACATGTTTGTTTTATTCAATTGCAATTCCATATCCAAATACACGAACCTTCTTCTTTACACTACTCATAAGGTCCTGTACAACATTTGTACCAACTTTTTTTTGTGTGTCAATCCATTTTTTCTTCATATCTTCCTCTGATTTCACTTCCTTAGGATGCTTCCAAAGTGCTTGCTTCATGATGGCCCAGTACTTTTCAATTGGCCGCAGTTCCGGTGCGTTCGGGGGGTTGAGATGCTTTGGCACGAAATTGACCTCCTTAGCTTTGTACCACTCCAAAATCTCTTTCGAGTAATGGCACGAGGCTAAATCCGGCCAGAAAATCGTAAGACCATCATGTGACTTCAGAAGAGGAAGTAGACGCTTTTGGAGGCATTCCTTTAGGTACACCTGCCCATTGACCGTTCCAGTTGTCACGAATGGTGTGCTCCGCAGTAAAAAACTGGAGCCCCGGAAGCTGCCGGAAGTCTGCTTTTACATACGTCTCATCATCCATAACGAGCCAATGTGGTTTCATCAACATCTGGGTGTAGAGCTTCCGTGCACGTGTTTTACCTACGGAATTCTGCCGTTCATCGCAATTGGGCGCCTCTTGGACTTTGTACGTTCACGTTTTTTTCGCATCTTGCACAAAAGTTGTGGTTAGATTCATTTTCTTCACCACATCTCAAACTGAACTCTTGGGATTCCTCTTGAAAGCTTGAACTACCCGCTTGTGATCCTTAACACTATAAGGAGATCCATTTTGCGCTACTTTTTTGGCACGATGAGAAAGATCCGGATTTTCGAGGTACGTGCGCAAAATGTCTTTGCGCTGCTGCTGTTCTTCCGACTCCATCTTCGCAACGATTGCACATTTGCTAGTGAAACTTACACAGGGTGAAAAAAAAAACGTGTAATTAATTCCCCCCAAAATTTTTAAAAAAAAAACCCCAGGGGGATAAAGGTTAAGACATTTTGAAGGGGTGTGATTTTTTTTCGTTTTATTTTTTTTTGGGGGTGGTGTTTTTTTTTTTTTTTTTTTTTTTTTTTTAAAAAAAAAAAAAAAAAAAAAATTTTGGGGGGGGGTGTTTTTTTTTTTTTTTTATTTAAAAAAAAAAAAATTGAAGATAAAAATGTTTTTTTTTTTTTTTTTTTTTTTTTTGTTGTTTTTTTGGGTTGTGGTGTGGGGGGGGTGAGTAGGGGGGGAAAAAAAAAAAAAAAAAAATAAATCACTCCCACCCCACCCAAACAAAAAAACGCAGGGATGCCAATGTTCCAGTTTAAACTGGATTCTTCCAGTTTTTTTTACGGGATCCAGTCAAACAGTTAAATCTTCAAATCGTCCAGTTTTTTTTGACTTTTGTCCAGTTTTTTCCAGTTTTTTTTCACAACCCTGTTTGCTTTACCCATTAATTGTAGGACATTTTTTTTTAATGTGGAAAAATTCCTATTCCCTTAAAAAGGTTGCTGTTTTTTTTAGCGTTTATAAATCAACATTCTCTATCTGTCAACTGCAGCTTTTTGAAGTTTTATCGACGCACACTAGTGAATCATTTGAATGAAAGAAGTGTGAACAAGAGGGAAAAAGATTAGTTGGGAAAACAAAGATGATAAGTATCAAGATACTGATAATGACTTCCGGGAGCTTAGAAACATCGACTTTGATGATTTGAAGCATGAAAATGATGCCATGTTGTTTTGGATTCAGTTTTAGCATTGAAAAGATCTGAAATTTCATTTTCTTTTCGGAATCTACGGAATTTTATACCAAATTTATTAATTCTTCCTCATTTATCTGCGACGGTGAAAAGATTTTTTTTTTCGTTTACAATATAAACAAAACTTAAATTTGAAACAGTTTTGAGACAAACACGATGAAGGGAATTTTGGCAACCAAAAATTTGGTTACTTTCAATCAGGAAAAATCAGGAAAACTTAAAATAAATCAACACATAAAAGCCAAAGAACCGTGAATATTTGTTATTGTTATTTGGGTTAAGTTATATTTGTAATGTTTATATATTGACCAGGCAAACAAATAAATATATATTGTATTTTAAATTCAATTATAGTCTTGGTTGAGGTTTTATTTGTTTACACATAAATGATTGAGGCTGATTTTAAAATAACACGAAGAATGCTTTAAACAGTTTCTAAAATCTATCGGAAACAAATTACTCGAAATATTATCTTTTTTCAGCTTGGAAAACTTTGTGTCATTCCTCAACAAAGATGGCCGTGGGTTGAATTTGGTACATGTTTAATACCACAGCAGATTCAAAGATCGAAACGTCATTTAGGTCAAGCGTGATATAATAAATAAAATGTCGTTTGTGGTTCCACGCATAATTAAAAACCATTCATTGACAATTCCCCATATTATTGATAACTATTTCACATATTGTAGTGACAATAACCCTAAAGTTGATAAGTATAAGTTAACAGTATCCTATACAGTTTTTACCATATAGCAGAGGCCAAATAGCATTATGCTGAATAGGCGGTTGTATTCGTTTTATTTGCGTTCTATTTTATGTCAAAATGTTGGGATATAATCCAGAATAAAAGAAATCTTACAATGACAATATGGCATACAGTAACCATTGTGTTAGTGTAAAGAATTTTTAGTTAAAACCATCACAGAACAATTTCACATATTGTAACAATATATCTTACATAGAACATTTAAATTGTAATATGCGACAAATGGTTTTTCATTACGTAGTCTATTTCTTGATTTTTTTAGGATCCAGTTTTTTCCAGTTTTTTTTTGCATTCTTCCAGTTTTTTCAAAAAAAATATTGGCAACGCTGCCAACATGTATGAGAACGATTGAAGAGAAGAGCGATTGGTTGGTCTTCACGAAATTTATTTTGTGTATTGTATAAAAAGGTGTATTGACAGCATTTCACCAGATGACAAGCATTAACAATGTTTCATACACATTACGAGACATTTATTCTATGCACAAAATCCATGTTTATGAAACGAGTGCAAGCTAATTTATGAAAATTTTCAGTACATATATTGGCCAAGCAACACCGCAGAAACACCGTTTTTGACGTAGACTACGTCTTACGGCAAGGGTAGGGTGTCAATTGAAAATCTAAGAATAATCGACCTCACGAAATATCGTTACAAATTAAACGCATATAACTTACTAAATGCTCAATAGATTTTTAAGATGCTTACCTCAATCGGTTGGAAATCCGCGTATCAATTCAATTATCAAAAATTATCCTTTGATAATTTGAAACTATTGAAAGTAACGAAAATGAAAGGTGATGTCTAATAATTTTGTTTTGCAGGTTTGATTTCATGAATACACAGTGGACTTTTTTTCGGATGGTGATAAAAAAAAGTTAAGACAGATAATTGCTATTGATTAATTTCCCTTGGAAGGTAATTGTTTAGGCTTACTTGCAAAAAACTTCTACACCCTTGAGATCTTACGCTTCAGATTGGCCCAGACATTCTCGATGGGACGCAGCTGGGGGACGTTGGGCGGGTTCGCCGACTTGTGTACCACATCGATATTCAGCCGCTCCATCTCCTCCAACGATCGCTTCGAGTAGTGGGCCGACGCCAGATTCGGCCAGAACACCGCGTCTTCGCCCTTATGGTATTTCATGATGAACAACGCAACTTCCGGCAGACATTTCGTACTATAAATCTCCCCGTTCACGCCCAGTCCGGAGCGAAAGAAGAGACATCCTTTTCTCGTTGATTGTCAGCCACAGCAGCACCTTCTTGGGGAACTTGGTGTGTGAAATGAATTTCACCTCGGAGCTCACTTTCTTCGTGGGGATGTAAAATACGAAGTGCCCTGCCAGTTGTTGCCATCCAGGGTGAGATAGGTCTCGTCGTCCATCACCACCGCCACGTATCGATTCAGCGGGAAAATCGAGTTGAACTGCATTGCCTGCAGCTCCGAAACCAGTGGACGCGACTTCTGCTTCCTGACATCTATGTTCATGCTCGCCAGGTATTTTTTCACTGTTTGGCCGGTTGAACCGACCTCCCAGCCAAGCGCACGCAGCGATGTAGCCACTTTTCCCTCGGTCTTCCCCTTCAGCATCCTTTGGAGCTTCTTGTCGCTCAGGGTCGTCGGCCGTCCGGAACCAGGCTTTCTTTCGATACTCTGATTGTTGTCTAATAGTGTCAAGATGTTGTAGATGCCGGAACGGGCGTATCCGGCGTCCACAAAGTGTCACACGATGTCCATTTTCGACGCGGTGGGGTGCTGTTCTTTGAACGCGCACACTTCTGAACGGAGTTGCTTCACTGTTTTTGCCATCACGGTTAGAGTTCGACTGATAGAGCTGTCAAATTTTGTCTGCTGACTCATGGGTTACTATGATTGATGCTGCATGGGTAGTTTCGTCAGTGCGGGTAAAGGTAAACCCATGAAAAATCGGCATGTTTTGTCCATTTTTTTTATAATGCAAACGTTACGTCAACGTGTTTGGTGATGCAAAGATAAATATAAAATCATGTGAAGGGTGCAGATTGGTGAGTTTGCCGAATAGACCAGAGCCGAAAGGGAGTCGTTGAGAGATGCCTTCAGAGCCGTGAATAGAGCTGGCCATAGACTTTCTCGGAGCTTTGCCGTGTGGGACCTACTTACGTGCTATAATCGACTACTATAGTCGTCACAAGGAGGTGGAGATGATGGCCAAAATAACAGCGAAAGAAACCGTTGGAAGGGGGGGAAAAAATTTTTTGGAATTTCTTTCCCCCACAAAAAATACCCCTAGAAAGGGGGAAAGATTTTGTAAGGGGGGGGTGGGATTAAAATAGTATTGTGAAAAAATTTTTTTTGACACTCAATCCCTTACAGGCCACAGAAAAACGGGTACAGCACCAAAATCGTTCCCTTTTGAAACGCCTTTAAATCATCGACACACTAGGCAGGGACTGGCGGGGGGATCATCGTGAATATTTGCTGATGTACTATACCACGCCGCATTCGATCACGGGTAAGACTCCGACGGAATTGCTGTTTGGAAGAACGATCTGATCGAAAATTCCCACATTGTATGATAAAGAGTGTATCGAAAATAAGCTATCCACAAACTTTCTTTCAAATTATGTTGAAAACCGATATTTTATTCATACAAAAAATTGTTCCTTTATTGTACGAGGTTAAACTTGAACATAATGAAGACCGGATGAAATTTAAGTTATTCCTTCACGAATTTTCGAACTTTGGATCGAATGCTCTTCATCAAGTTCCGGACAAGTGTTGCATCGCATTTATTGGACGCTTGAGCCCAAATTTGTTTGAACTCCTGCATGTTCCCACCTGCCTTACCAGTCTTCTTGAAGACCCTCTTCACGATTGCCCAGTAACGTTCGATGGGTCGAAGCTGAGGGCAATTTGGTGGATTGATATTTTTCTCAACGAAATCTATACCCTTTTCCGCAAGCCAATTGAGAGTGGTTTTGGCATAGTGAGCCGACGCTAAATCCGGCCAAAACAGTGGAGGTGTACTATGCTTGTTATATAAAGGCAACAATCTCTTCTGTAGACACTCAGATAGATAGATTTCCGCATTTATAGTTCCGGTAGTGTAAAAAATGGTTGACTTCAAACCACAGGAACATATTGCTTGCCATACCAGTACTTTTCGACCGAATTTCTCCCCTTGCATCGACCTGTCCGCATCGCTCACATCCTCCCCAACGACGGCAGTAAAGTATTGTGGACCTGGATGGGTTTTTGAGTCCTCCTTTACATAGGTCTCATCGTCCATCAAAACGCATGCATCCGGACGCTGCAAAAGACGCGAATACAATTTCCGGGCCCTTGTTGCTGCTCGCATCTTCTGTTCTGCACTTTGTTTCGAGATTTTCTGCTTCTTGTAGGTCTTCAGGTGGTTTCGTCTCTTGATACGCTGGATCATTCCGACACTCGTTCCTGCTTTTTTGGCCAAATCACGTATTGACATTGATTTGTTCTTCATGACTAGAGATACCACTTTCTGCTGCAGTTTCGGGTTGGAAGAACCGGGTTTTCTGCCTCTTCCTGGTAGCTCATCCAAAGAATAGTGTTCCCCAAACTTATAAATGATGGTTTTAACACTCGCATGATGAATTCCAAACCGCTTCGCCAATTTTCGCATAGTAATACCCTTCTCACTTACCCATGTGTCCAGAGCCTTAATTTTCACTTCCTTTTCAATACGCGACATTTTGAAAACGCCGGATTTGAACCGCACAAACAAGTAAACAAAAGAAAGCTGACAGTCAAACGCACAGCATGCAGTGTTCAGAGCATAAAAAACCATCACAAATACATGCGTACAACGCAAATGTATGTGGATAGCTTATATTCGATACACTCCTTATTGAGACAATACATGTCAGTAATGAACTTCGTGACAGGGATCGCGTGTTGAAAGACACGGGAAAACAATCAGAAGATCTCCGACGCCATGCTAGAAAGGGAGGCCTGTAGAAATCTGTCAAAGTAAGAGGGAAGTTTTTTGGTTGTGCTTTTCTGGGGAATAGAATCACAATAAAAGGAAGCTAATTGATTTCATTATAAAACAGTGTTATTTAATGACTATTAAAACAGAGAGTATCACAATCCTCATATAAATTCTAAACAACACCGGAAATTTGAGCGGAGCACAGAAACAAAAGCGTTCTCAAAAATGAAAACGAACCGTGATCTAGTTCATGTTTTCAGGATTTTATTATTCGCTTGTTCAGGAATTCATGACTGACGATCACGGCTCATCGGATTTTTTTCCGGCGAAGTGAAGGACTCTCCTCTTTCCAGAAGCGCGTATTGGTGCTATAACTATCAGCCATAAAAGGCGAGGGCAAGAGATAGCGCTCATATCCCAACCGACAGACAAGCTTTCACGCTTGGCTTTGGTGCCTGGATCAAAGTAGGAAACGCCTGTGTTCCAGCCCAGATAAGCGGACAACAAAGGAGTGCATTAACTTTCTTAGCTTGGTCACTCTCAACGACTAATTCATCTTAAAACTTATCTCATATCAAAGCAAATATACAGATGAGTGCTCGCCATTGAAAACCTCCCGCACAATCCCATCCAATTTACAACTCCAGATGTCTTTGAAGGTAGCATGAGTTCTCAGCATCTTCGTAAGTAGACATCTAATCAAAACTTCCCTCCTATCCCTTGCTGATCATAAGGACCTGGCCAGGTGTAGTGCAAAGAGATCGCTGGATGAAGAACCTGTAACAACCCAAGGCCGCTCTTCTGGCGCTTCCATCATCTCTACAACAGCCAATCCAGGTGAGGGTACTGCCGGAAAATGCCATGCTATGCTAGGAATAAGGATAAATCATCGTTCCAGTATTTTGCGATGGATATTTCGGATTCCACAAATTCAACCACTCGCATACCGTAAAAGCTACATATATCGACTACGGAATTGATTCAAAACTTTACATCTACCAGGATGGATGTTCGGCCGGCTTCATAACAATTCTACTGCATATTGCTATCGATCCAATCGACATATTTGGCTACGTTAGTGTACACTCCCGGCACGCCCTTCGTACCACACTTGTTCGGTCCAAAGCTCACAATACCGTACAGGAAGTTATTTGATTTGATCAGCTTCGTCAGTGGACCACCTGAGTCACCACTGCAAGTATCTTGACCACGGACTCCTCCAGCGCAAATCTGTGTATCCCTGAGGACGATTCCGGACGGTCGGTATACGTTGGAACAGCTCGTTGGATCCTGGATTTCAAGTTCAACCTTCAGCTTGAAATTACTTGCGCTGGCTGTAAAATTCTGATGATCAATAAGAGTATCAATATTGCTAAAGCTAACACCTACCTGTTTCTGTTCGACCCCATCCTGCGGCCCATCCTTTGGTGCCGACGTTATTACGAGTACGATGGACATTATCAACCGGCAAGCAAACTGGAGAAATGAACGAAGACGTGTGAACATCCCTTGTGAACCGAATCAGCGCGATATCATTGTACTGAGCCTTGTTATTCGGATCGTAGTTCTCGTGCACAATGATCTTTTCAACGCCCATATTAACCGGCACATCAGCGCAGTCACCGTCCAGACAGTCACTTTCGTTGTTCAAGTCCCATTCGCCCAGTCGAACACCGATCCTGGCAATTGAGAAGAGCATTCAAATTAATTTCAACGCCTGAAGCTAAACATTCGTAAGAAACTTACACTTGCCAACCACGAGGAATCGCCTTGATACAATGGGCCGCTGTTACGACGTACCGGGAGTTGATCAACGAGGCACCACAGTGGAACCCGGTCTGTCCGTTTGCTTTGCGGTACTCGATTAAGCCGGTCCAGGGGAATTCATCCAGGAGGGTTTTCTGACCACCGAATATTCGGTCGCTGAAATCTGCTCCGCAATAGGGTGGTTTTGGGAGCGAAGAACGGACGCCCGGGTTGACAGCGGCGACAGCACAGCACACCTGGAAATTTAGACGTTGTAATTATAGACACTCAAGTAATAGACCGGCCAACGTGAATCTGGCACAGTTGATGTATCCAAAACAACTGTCAAATCATATGGAAAATGTTTGTTTTGGATACAACATGGCGGCACGGTGGCAGGTCTATTACTTGAGTCTCTATAGGTGTAATCATTGGAGGAGTTATCTTATTTATTTATTCTTTGTGAATTCTATCAGTAGTTGTAAAACGTTTCTGATTGATTGCATTTATTCGCTCCTTGCTCCTCTAGGGTTAAGACTTATATTCCGTCACACTAGAGCATAAAGGTAGCTGAAGCTTTGAAGAGCTACCCTTAGCTCGCGTGTGGTCTCTTATATTAAAAAGTTTAACCTGACTTAAATATTCGAGCGTATTTACCTCAACAGGCTCAGTTTATAACTGTATACTACCTAATAAACAAGACGAAGTTCCCGATTTCCGATTAAATACCACAATGCAGTAAGTAGCAAATGGTAAACGATTTTTAGCCAATAACATGCAACAGATCGGCGAGTACTTGCCGTTCACCCTTCATGTAATCAGAAAGATGTAAATCAAAACACAGTTCCTCACATCACACTTAAAAAGGTGATAACCACATTTCTAGAGTTTTGTTTATGCAGATCCACAGCCATCATGGACTACAATCAAAACAACCCCGAGATGGGACAGGTTCAATTATTCTTATCCGCAGATTGATGAACCTTGCGGAACCTGTTTGAATGAGGATGCGCGCAGCATCGACCGTGAAACCCGAATCGAACCGGTATTATGATGCCAAACCGGTTCGTTGTGTATCCAACACCGGTTCTCGGGGGTCTCCCCCGAACTGAAAAACCTTTCATCTTTGTGTGCTCATTTCGAAACTTACCAGCGGTTTCCTATCAGCCGTCTGTCCACACCGACTTTGTTCGACGAAACGGCTTTCATCTGGTGTGATGATCGGTTTCTGGTAGATATTCAATAGTGGTTCACATTCTCGGAAGTAGATGCACTGACCGGATTGTCCATTCGGGTTGGTACATCGGTCATTTTCATCTGGTGGAAAGAAACATCCGATGGAATAAAAATACCTTCAATATTATCCCTTAATTAACTCACTTAATGCGTATCCTAGCGTAGTCAATCCTAGTAGGAGGAAGGGCACTACAAGCCCACTAGTTCGCTGCATTTCTCTGCCGACTTCAACTTGATTCACTCGAACTGTCAAGCGCACAAACACAACTGATCCGAATGAAACGAAGAGAGCAGCAATCACGACCAGTTGATTGAAGTCTTCGGCTACAACTGCGACCCGAAGTGAATCTTCTGACGAGATTGACTGTCTACCAACACACCGCAATCTGGACACGGTGTTGTCAAGTTCAAAACCGATCCGGCTCCATTAGCGCTTGGTCCATCGTCGTCGTCTTTGTTGTTGTGAACCAAACGAGTTCTGAATTAATCGCTTCCAAACGGCTGGGAAATACGCTGTTTATGTCGTTTACGCTTTACTGTTATGATCACCGAATACACATGCACTAGCTGGTAGAGTCGCATTAATGTTATTTCTTTGAAATAATACTTTATCAAGACCACAGCAAACATATTCAGACCAGGAAGAACAGGTTATCGCAAAACATTTTGCCGACTGCTTAATTATCCACACAGCAGGATCTTACGAAAAGACCAAAACAATCGGAAAACCCACTGCATTCCACGGATATTGGACTCTTCGCACGTTTCTGCGAGATCGAGTGTAGATAATACCCTGATCTCTCTTTACGCAGGGAGCTTGAAATTTGATTTTTTTGGGATTGTTCATTATTCGATTGAATCAATTTCATAATAATTCATAATTAAAATGCTTATCATGAGCATGAGCATCAGCATGATCGCCGCCCGAGATTGCTCCTCCGTTATATCCAGAAATAAGAAAAACGTATTTTGACATATGCTGACGTGATATTCGCTCTATCACGGAAGCCGAGAAATTTTCTGCCCCCCCCCACAACACAACAAAGAGGTGGAAGCAATTTTGTTAAAAAAAAAAAAGGAACTAACCTGGGGGCGGACGGGGGGTGGGGGGGGGGGCGCCCCCCCCCCCCCCACACGGTGGGGTGGGTTTATTTTTTTTTTTTTTTTTTTTTTTTTAAAAAAAAAAAAAATAATAATTTAAAAAAAAAAAAAAACAAATTCATTTATTTTTTTTATTTATATCACCTCTTTCATTTTCATTCCTTAAAGATTGGGCTCGGAAAAAATGCGACACTTTGTTTTGGGTGTAACTTTTTATCGCGTGAGTAAAAATTAATGAACTTTTGGGTAAGACTTGTTTAGAGTGTTATGTTTATGTGTGCAAAATTATCGTGATCTGTCAAGTAGTTTTCAAGATGCATTCGAAACAAAAAGAGCTACGCCAGCAAATCTTGGGCGCGGTGATCGATAATCCTGGTCAGTCGCACAGATGGATCGGCAAAAGGCTTGGAATCCACCATTCCACCGTGTTCCGCGTTGTGAAGATGTTTCAGGAGACGAAGACCATCGAGCGGCACGCTGGAAGCGGCCGAAGACCGAAAACGGAATACCCAGAGAAGGCGCGGAAGATAAGGCAGTACATTAAGAATAACCCGAACCTTTTCACCCGAGACGTGGCCAAAAAGGTCAATTCGTCGAAGTGGTTCGTCCAGCAGACCATGAAGTGGGCTGGGCTACGTGTTTTTAAGGTCAGGAAGGCGCCAAACCGAAATGACAAGCAAAACACGGTGGCCTGGTGCGTGCGCGGAAGCTGTACCGTGAGTGGCTGGTCAAGCCAGGCTGTCTCGCCATGGACGACGAGACATATATCAAGGCGGACACCAAACAAATCCCCGGCCTCGAGTTTTTTGTCGGTACGTCCCGCATGGAGGTTCCGGAAAAGTTCCGGAAGAGAAAGATGGACAAATTCGCGAAGAAGTACCTGTTGTGGCAAGCGATCTGCGAGTGCGGACGGTACAACAAGCCGTTCGTTACAACCGGCACCATAAACAGGCAAATTTATCGAGAGGAATGCTTGCAGAAGCGCTTGCTGCCCTTCTTCCGCTCTCACCGTGGTCCCACGCTGTTCTGGCCGGATCTCGCTTCGTGCCATTACGCCAAACCTGTAATGGATTGGTACGAAGCGAAGGGCGTTAATGTGGTCCCGAAGGAGGCGAACCCGCCAAATACACCAGAACTTTGTCAGATCGAAAAGTTTTGGGCGATAATGAAGAAGAAGTTGAAGAAAAGCGCAAAAACATTCAAAACCGATGAAGCTTTAAAGAAAAACTGGGAGAAATTGTGAAGGGAAGATGGACAAAGCTTCGCCCAAGATCTCATGAGCAGTGTTAAGAGAAATGTACGAGCATTCAGCTTGGGGGAGGAAATTCAATAAATAAATTATGCCAAAACATAGTTAATATAAAGTCATTTAATCCCTGAAAATTTGACAAGTATCCGATTTAAAATGATTTTTTGGTGATCATTTTTGTGTGTCTCATTTTGTCCGAGTCCAGGCTAAGCAATCGTGCCTACTTTGGACTCCGAAGGACGCTAATATCGAACAAAGTTCGCCGAACCACAAAGTTGACCATCTACAAGACATTAATTAGACCGGTAGTTCTCTACGGCCACAAAACATGGACATTGCTAGTGGAGGACCAACGCGCCCTTGGAGTCTTTGAACGGAAGGTGCTGCGTACGATCTACGGTGTGTGGTTGAGTAATCCTGAAACGATAAAAATATAAATAAATCTTAATTTCAAATAATACCTACCCATCAAAATTTGTTTTGAACTGATCGGTCACATTGAATGATTGAATTAAAATATTCTCGAGAGACAGTGCCTTTGTGTAAATAAGAATGTATTCTTATTGGATCCACTATATTAGTTTAACATATCCAACTGGGGTTCGTGTGTAATCTAAGTCGGCTATAATATGCAAGGTGTAGTATGTTTGGAGAATTGGCGAGTTAAACCGGGCGAGTTAGGTTTGAGAACCGACAAAATATGAAATTCTATCGTGAGGCAAAAACATGTTACGCTAGTATGTGTGAATGTGTTGCAGAATCTCTTCTTTTCATGATTCATATTAATATGTGTGGAATGAGTGTGAAACGAATATATGTGTTTATGAGTATGAGTGAGATTGTTGAGACGAGGAAAATCGTGTCGGATGGAGGGTCTAAGCTGGAAATAAAACCGAGGTTCGAGATTCACTCGACTAATTTTGAAGCGAATAGACGCACGATTAAAAAAAAAGCTGCAAGATGGCGGACCTGCAGGCTCCACGTAAAAATAAAATTAAAAATCACGACACGGTGGAGTGCAGATGGAAGACGGAACGTGGAGCAGGCGAATGAACCACGAATTGCACCAGTTGCTGAGAGAACCTCCCATCGTACACATCGCAAAAATCGGTCGACTACGATGGGCTGGGCATGTCGTAAGAATGTCGGACGACAGCCCTGTGAAAATGGTTCTCGAAAACGAACCGACAGGTACAAGAAGAAGAGGCGCGCAACGAGCAAGGTGGATCGATCAAGTAGAAGGCGACCTGCGGACCCTCCGCAGACAGCGAGGCTGGCGAGGTACAGCCATGGACCGATTACAATGAAAACAACTTCTGAGTACAGCAGAGGCCACACCGGCCTTAGTCTGATTGGTAAGGTAAGTAAATTACCTCGCATTTTTAATATGCCACGTATTATTAATTTATTATTATTAGTATTATTATTATTATTATTAGCACCGTCCTCGATAAAAACAATCGTACAGACTGAACTACTTAATACTACACTTTGATTGTTGTTTTGTTTTATCCTCCCAATACGCGGAGTAACGATATCTAATGACGAAATTTGTCAGAAGCTGATAATTTCCCATCAACATGAGAGGCTCTAGGAGTGGACAGTAATTTATTGCTAGAACTAAGAGAATTGAAGAGAAAGTATTGATAGTTCCGTTGAGAGTAACGGCAGGTTATGAAACTTGAAAGATACAAGTTGAAAACGAGCGGAGGGCATACTTAATACCAGTTATCAATAACTTAAACTCCCGAGATGAAAATAATCCGAGCCGGGGTTCGGAGGAGTCTGATAGTTCGGATGATGATATTCCTCCTATTCTATATTGATCATGGCTCAGACTTTGAGGATGCTGAGGAGAACTCTGTTGTTCAGACGGGAGCGCTGCAGCAAGACGTCAACGGCACCGTCAGCAAGCATCTCAAAACGCGCTGACTGTAGAACAGGCTCCCCACCCTCCTCTGAACAATCCAAGAAGTGGTGGCAATACAAAACAAGTTTCTCCTCCAGGTTTTAAACCACTGGATAAGGAGTGTATCGAAAATAAGCTATCCACAAACTTTCTTTCAAATTTTGTTGAAAACCGATATTTTATTCATACAAAAAATTTATCCTTTATTGTACGAGGTTAAACTTGAACATAATGAAGACCGGATGAAATTTAAGTTATTCCTTCACGAATTTTCGAACTTCGGATCGAATGCTCTTCATCGAGTTCCGGACAAGTGTTGCATCGCATTTTTTGGACGCTTGAGCCCAAATTTTTTTGAACTCCTGCATGTTCCCAGCTGCCTTACCAGTCTTCTTGAAGACCCTCTTCACGATTGCCCAGTAACGTTCGATGGGTCGAAGCTGAGGGCAATTTGGTGGATTGATATTTTTCTCAACGAAATCTATACCCTTTTCCGCAAGCCAATTGAGAGTGGTTTTGGCATAGTGAGCCAACGCTGAATCCGGCCAAAACAGTGGAGGTGTACTATGCTTCTTATATAAAGGCAACAATCTCTTCTGGAGACATTCCGATCGATAGATTTTCGCATTTATAGTTCCGGTAGTGTAAAAAATGGTTGACTTTAAACCACAGGAACATATTGCTTGCCATACCATTACCTTTCGACCGATTTTCTCCACTTGAATCGACCTGTCCGCATCGCTCACATCCTCCCCAACGACGGCAGTAAAGTATTGTGGACCTGGAAGGGCTTTTGAGTCCTCCTTTACATAGGTCTCATCGTCCATCAAAACGCATCCATCCGGACGCTTCAAAAGACGCGAATACAATTTCCGGGCCCTTGTTGCTTCTCGCTTCTTCTGTTCTGCACTTTGTTTCGAGATTTTCTGCTTCTTGTAGGTCTTCAGGTGGTTTTGCCTCTTGATACGCTGGATCATTCCGACACTCGTTCCTGCTTTTTTGGCCAAATCACGTATTGACATTGATTTTGTTATAATAGTGGGAGATTTCAACGCTCAATTAGGCACAGATGATTTAAACCAAGAGGACGAGAAATGGATAGGAAAAATACTAGGACATAAAAAATGTAACGATAACGGAGAAATGTTCAAAATGTTTCTCCACACAGCAAGATTGAAAAATGTATCATCAAAGATAGGCAAAAACACCAAAATTACTTGGAGAAGTGGAAGTAGACAAAGCCAAATAGATCATGTTCTTGCACCAACTATGACAGATTTCAAAATCAGATATATTACAGGCAATTGGACACACTTAAATACAGACCATACACTGTTAGCTATAGGCTTGAAATTTGGAAAAATTGTGAGGAAAACAAACTCCGAACAAGAATAAAAAAAGATCAACATAGAATTACTCAAGGTTAAAAGGATCAAAGAAAATTACCAAGAAGAACTGCAATCTACGGCAGGGCAGATTAAAACAGAAACACACACTATCGAGGAATGTTATACAGATTTAGTCAAAAGAATGAAGAAAGCAGCCAACAAAACAATAAGAGTATCTAAAGCATCTTCCACTCCAAATAGAAGAAAAGCATTCGATAGGCTAAAAACAGCTATTAAAATATCAAAAAAGCATCCAGATATGCAAATTTACAAATATAGGCAAGGGAACCGGAGACAGGAATTTAAGATAGCCGTCAAAGAACACATAGAAAAAGAAATCAGGGAATTCTTCACAAATCTGAATGATTTCGACATAGGACAGCGTATTCAAAAGACACATCGGTTTTTGAAAGGTTTTGTTAAACAGAAACATAAGAAAGGAGTAAATATAAGCACACGAGTCTGGGAACAACTTTTGAAAGAGAGTGAAGGGCCGGTCATTGAACTCTGTGATAAACATGATTACACTCCTCTACTACCACCTCCCACAGATGATAAAATCAAGGAAATGATTAGGTACACAAGCAATGGGAAATCTGCAGGACCTGATCGTATCTATATGGAATATATCAAAAATGCGAACGAGGAAACATTGAACACAATCATTAGGTTAATCCAAAAAGTATACACAGAAAATGTACTTCCTACTGAATGGCTGAAATCAAATCAAATACCTATCCCAAAGAAAACAGGAGCATCAGAGGCACATCATTTCAGGAGAATATCTTTATGCAATGTAGTATACAAAATATATGCAAAATGGATAGCCAAGCAATTAATAAGTAATGCAGGCGAGTCAGATTTATACCAGGCAGCGTTTACAAACAATATATCTACAGAAGACCATATATTCGTCACTAGGAGAATCATGGAAGAATATTGGAATGCAGGAAAGGATTTGTATGTATTGGCATTGGACATCAAAAAAGCATTTGACACTGTGAAAGTGAATAATATTAGAGACATCCTGATAAGTCTAAAAGTACCGACAAGATTTGTTGATAGAGTTATAGCATGCATGAAAGACGAAGTTACAAGAGTATTATGGAACAACCAGCTATCTGGAGAGGTGAGAAGAGGGAAGCAAGGTTGCCCGTTATCGCCAATACTATTTAACTACATTATCCAAGATATAATTCGTAAAATTGCTGAGAAAATACCCGAACTAAAGTTAATGGATCTAAAGGTTCTTAAATTGCCGTTACTATTAGCGTTTACAGATGATTTGCTCATATTAGCAACCAGTATAGATAAACTAGAACACATACTGAAAGAACTCGTCAATCAATTAGGAGAAATAGGACTAGAATTAAACTACGACAAATGCCAGTTACTACTGAGATTTCCAAACAATAACGATCAGATACCAGAAGAAATAGTACTAATTGAAAAAACTTTTAAAGTATGCAACAGGATAAAATATTTAGGAGTATGTCTTACAGCATCCTTAGAAAGGCGATCAACAATGCAATCACGCCTTAAACCCATGTTTAAAGTTGAGGAACGAACCAAGCGAAAAATAACAGCATTCAGAAAACATGTCATACAAAAAAGAGATTCTTACAATCGAAAACAATTTAGTCAAAGGGTACGCAAAACGACAATGAATTATAAAAAAATGATTATTACTGTATTTTTCACAATTCAAATAAGCTGAATCCTAGAAATTAAATGCACTCAGAGATACAAACCTTGCTATTATAATGTTATCATTGGTCCTGACAGACAGTTACAATGATAAAGAATAATAAAAACCCTTACTTTCAGCCAAATTCTCTAACACAAGGTAAGCAATCAAATAACCACGACAAAATGTACTATACTTTAAATAAATAACATATAACGGGGGAAGGGAGGGACCATCAGGGCACCCAAGTGGAACGATTTGGATAGGGAGCATGGGACTGCCTCCTCCCTATTGTTAACATTTCGCGGAACAAGGGCGGGCTCTTCGACCCCATCTATTGGGTTTATTCTGTCATTCGAGGGCTCGATTCTAGTGCTGTCTGTGTGAACTTGCTTTTGGAAGGAGATTCTCTTCCCTATATTCGCGGGTTTCGCGTTAGTGTCTCTGCTTACGGGTCCGCACAAGCGTTTTTGGCCCTTCATACAGGAGCTTGCTGAGCACAGACAACTATAGAATCCTGATCAAATCGTTTTTCAGATTATTCCACTGCTATGGAAAGTTTCCTTGCTTCAATAGATGGTAGTATTACATCATCATCATCATCATCAATCACGTATTGACATTGATTTGTTCTTCATGATTAGAGATACCACTTTCTGCTCCAGTTTCGGGTTGGAAGAACCGGGTTTTCTGGTAGCTCATCCAAAGAATAGTGTTCCCCAAACTTATTAATGATGGTTTTAACACTCGCATGATGAATTCCAAACCGCTTCGCCAATTTTCGCATAGTAATACCCTTCTCACTTAACCATGTGTCCAGAACCTTAATTTTCACTTCCTTTTCAATACGCGACATTTTGAAAACGCAGAATTTGAACCGCACAAACAAGTAAACAAAAGAAATCTGACAGTTAAACGCACAGCATGCAGTGTTCAGAGCATAAAAAACCATCACAAATACATACGTACAACGCAAGTGTATGTGAATAGCTTATATTCGATACTTCCGGGAACATCTAAAACCACAGTTGTTCCAGTTTTTTGCCCAGGATGCCAACTACCAAGACTCTAGACAACTCTTTCTGGGATTGTGGAACCCATCTTCACCAGTTTCGAGGTCTCACAACAACGAGAAACATGAGCAACATGACCCTTACATTTATAAAACCTCTTCTAAAGAAACTGTCTTCAAAATGGCCTCTTCTTGATTCGATCATATCTTTCGATGGATAATTTATCCAATGAGTTCGGGGATATGATCAAAGCACTACAATAGAATAGTAGAAGTATTCTTAAAAATTTGGACGGTTTTAAGTTTTTAGTTCACAAATCGCATTGTGACGTATTTGCTCTCTGTGAAACATGGGTCTCTTCTGATAAAGATTTATCTTTCCACGATTTCAACATTATTCGGCAGGATCGAGGGGACTCCTTAGGGGGGGGAGGGGGGGTGCTGTTGGGGATTAATAAGCTCCACTCCTTCTATAAAATTGATCTCCCCTCGATGACAGGCCCTGAAGTAGTTGCATGCCAAGTGACTATTCGAGGCAAAAGTTTTAGTATAGCCAGCATATACCTGCCGCCGAATACGGCAATATCCCGCAGGGACCTTTCGACTATTTGCCTCGCAATGCCAGAGCCAGATTTTAATTCTCTTGGTACAGGGGGTCACCGTACGACGAAAACTGTTCTGCATTGATACTTGACCTCATGGACTACTTCAACTTGACTATTTTGAATACTGGGGAAGTGACACGCGTGGCTCCACCACCAAACCCTGGAAGTAAATTAGACCTCTCAATCTGTTCGACTTCATTATCATTAGATTGCTGATCATGGTAGTGACCACCTGCCTATCAAAATTTCAATCCCCAATGGTTCGTGTCAATCTCGCTCGATCGACATTGCGTACGACCTCACGAAGTGCATCGACTGGGGTAAATACGCTGAAGCGATCATCGATGGCGAGCAATCGGTCGAAGTTCTTCCTCCATTGGAAGAGTATCGGTTTTTATCCGGCTTAATCCTCAAATGTGCGATCGACGAACAGCGCAGACCGGTACCCGGATCAACAATTCGTCGACGTTCGCCCACTCCGTGGCGGGATGACGAATATACTGAGGTCTACCGTGAAAAATCAGTCGCGTTTAAAGCATATCGGAAGCGCGGTTCGCGAGATAACTACGAGCGGTACATTGCTCTTGTGCGTAAGTTTAAGAGCCTCGCCAAGGCCAAGAAACGCGGATATTGGCGTCACTTCGTCGAAGGGCTATCGCGTGAGACGTCGATGAGAACTCCTTGGACCGTCGGGAGAAGAATGCGAAATGCGTCGTCGGTGAATGAAGACATGGAAAGCTCTCCCCGGTAGGTCTACGCGTTCGCCAAGAAATTGTGCCCAGATTCGGTTCCGGTGCAACGAATTGCTCGCGATACTCAAACCAATCGTAACGAAATGGATGCGCCCTTTTCTACGCTCGAATTCTCCCTTGCTCTTCTTTCATGCAACAATTCTGCACCAGGAATGGATAAAATCAAGTTTAACTTGTTGAAAACCCTCCCAGACGTCGTAAAGAGACGCTTGCTGAACTTCTTTATTCAGTTCCTGGAGAGAAATATTGTTCCGGATGAAAGCAGGCAGGTTAGAGTTATAGCTATACTAAAACCCGGGAAAGCCGCGTCGGATTACAACTCTTATCGTCCAACTGCAATGTTGTCGTGTATACGGAAGCTGCTAGAGAAGATGATTCTACATCGGGTCGACTAATGGATTGAATCTAATGGCTTTCTATCTCATGCACAATTTGGTTTCCGCAGAGGGAAAGGAACGAGCGATTGTCTTGCGCTGCTTTCAACAGAAATACAGCTAGCCTATGCTCAAAATGAGCAAATGGGTTCATTTTTCATGGACATTAAGGGGGTTTTAATTCAGTTTGTGCAGACGTCCTTTCAGACAAATTCCACGAGTGTGGCCTTTCACCATTATTAAAGAACTATTTGTACAGTTTGTTGTCTGAGAAATATATGAGCTTTTCTCATGGGTCTTCGACAACTTCACGAATTAGCTACAAGGGTCTCCCCCAGGGATCTTGTTTAAGCCCCTTTTTTTATAATTTTTATGTCAGAGACATCGATAGTTGCCTCATGGAAAATTGCACGCTAAGACAGCTTGCGGATGACGCCGTTGTTTCATTTGTAGGACCAGGGGCGAACAACCTGCAGGGATACCCTAGACAATTTGTCTACCTGCGCTGTAAAGCTGGGTATAAAATTCTCCCCGGAGAAAACAGAGTTAGTTGTTTTTTCTAGGAAGAGTGATCCAGCACAGATACCGCTTCAACTCATGGGTAAAATAATAACTCAAAGTTTATCTTATAAATACCAAGGGGTCTGGTTCGATTCTAAATGCACCTGGGAAAAGCACATTAACTTCATGCGTACTATCACTGGAACATGGTGGGGAGCCCACCCGGAAGATCTGATAAAGCTGTATCGTACAACGATTCTGTCGGTTCTCGAGTACGGTAGCTTCTGTTTTCAATCCGCCGCGAAAACTCATATTCTGAAGCTGCAGCGAATCCAGCACCGTTGTCTTCCTATCGCGTTAGGCTGCATGAACTCAACTCATACTATGATTTTGGAGGTATTAGCAGGAGTTCTTCCTTTATCAGATCGTGTTGTGGAGCTATCGTTCCGGTTCCTCGTCCGCTGTGAGGTGCTAAATCCGTTGGTAATTGAAAATTTTGAAAAGCTAATCGAACGAAATCCTCAAACTAAGTTCATGACACTGTACTATAGGTACATGACTCTGGTGAGCCCTTCTTCGAATGTTCCTAATCGTGATTACTCTCAAGACTTCTCTAGTTCTACTCTAGTTTTTTATCTGACCATGAAGCAAGAAGCTCGTGGAATACCAGATCAACTCCGTTCGCAGTACATTCCATCAATTTTAGCAAGTAGGTTTGGCCGTATCAGAAGTGACGGGATGCTTTACACCGACGGGTCAAAAACAAATGATTCCACTGGAGTTGGTGTTGTTGTTGTTTTTAACGAAATTCATAGCGCCTCCTTCAAACTTCAAAATCCTTGCTCCGTATACGTCGCAGAATTTTCGGCTATACACTATGCATTAGAGCGAATTGCCTCTCTTCCCTCTGATCAGTTTTTCATTTTTGCGGATAGTCTCAGCTCACTTCAGGCTATTCGTTCAATGAGGCCGGCAAGGCACTCACCGTATTTCGTTAGTGAAATACGATCTCTTTTGAGTGCCCTATCAAACAATTCCTTGGTTTGGGTACCTTGTCATTGCTCCATTCCGGGTAATGAGAAAGCGAACACACTTGCCTAGATGGGCGCTATGGCAGGCGATATTTATGATCGACAAATCGCCTTTAACTATTTTTTTTGCTATTTTCCGTCAACAGGTCTTGATCAACTGGCAACAAAAATGGGATGCAGGGGAGCTGGAGCAGATGATTACATTCGATTCTCCCACAGGTGTCGAAAAAATCGTGGTTCAGAGGGTTGGATATTAGCCGGGATTTTATCAAGGTAATGTGTCGTCTAATGTCCAATCACTACTCGTTAGGCTCTCATTTCTATCGAATAGGCCTCTCAGACACCAATCATTGTGGCTGTGGGGCAGGTTATCAGGACATCAAGCACGTTGTCTGGCATTGCCTCGATTACGAAATTGCCAGATCTGATCTTTGCGCATCGCTACGGGCCCGAGGGAAACCAGAGAAGGAAGATATCCAAGATGTGTTGGGTAAGCTGGACTTGGACTATGTGGGACTAATTTACAAGTTCTTGAAACAAATAGATGTATTCGTTTGATCCTCTCTTAGCTGTCACTTTAACATGTCCACCCCGTCCCCTCCCCCGTAATACCATACACTAACTCTAAGACCAGTAGGTCCCGAACAAATACGATTTTTTTCTTGGCTCAGTCAGTACCAGCACATCGGTCCCAAGCTGAATAATACGCCCCTAATAATGAACTCACACGAACACACTCTCAAATATTCTGTCAAAATAACACAGCAAATCAAAACAAAGGCGCAAATATGTATAGTTAGGTGCTGGCTTCAAGGTGTACTTCGAACCAAGGGGTTCTACAACAGTGAACCAATTTCAAATCGCTAGTTGCATATTGATTGTTGGTAATACCGCTTCTATTGTATCGTTACGGCTTAACGCAATGCAACATCTTCGCCAGATCAACAGCAACAATATCGCATCGCCAATCTGCTGTTGAAAGCCAACGTTAAGATTCCTACGTCCCCATTCCTACCCAAATCATTGTAATCCCTAACGTCGACCAAGCCACGAGTTTTTCGGCTTTGCAAAACTAACCTAGTTAGTAAGTTATTATCGTTGTAAAAATGAACTGAAAAAAACTCGGCTCCGTTATGCCTATGGCACTTGAGCCTTATAAATAAACAATTAAGTTAAAAAAAAAGAAAGAAGTCGAAACAATTCTACTTATTTGATTTTTGAAAACATTTTTGGATACATCAATGTCGAATTCGTCACATACAACATTAAAAGTGCGAAGACACGAACCTAAGGCCAGGCGCCCACTGATGTGCCGGAGGTGTGGCATCTGCTAGCATGTCAAAACACCCTTTCGACGTTCGCCTCACGTCACAAGACTTTGACTCGATGTTTTGACATGTTATGTGATACGCTGCATTTTAATACGCCTCCAGGGTCATACAATTTCAATTTCAATTGAAAATCGTCATGGGACGATGAACTTAACATTCATCCCTTTCAATTGAAGCCCATTATCTTCTTTTGACAGCCACTTTTTAGTCAGCTTAGTCAAACAAACAGATTTGACTAAGCTTTTCATTCATCGGTGTTTATTTTACCCTACGGTGTCAAACTAGTATGAAGCAGGACAATTGAAATTCATACAATACGTGCATGAATTTAATTTCTGAGGTATTCATTATTTTTACGACTAGAATCAGTGCCATCAGATAAATTAACTGTAGCATCGAAAATAATAATCAACCATTTTATGAAATGATAAATGGACTTTCTGGTATTTATGTCGCTTTCATGCGATCCCTTTTGTGTTCACAGCTCCAGCGCAAATGCAACATATGTAATTTCAATATGTCTTCGCAGTATCAGACATAAACGCGCTTGCCAGCTCGGGAGCTTTTTGTCAGCAATGCGTGCATCGTCAAACGACAATACTTCTAGCAACAATGGCACGCATGTTTTGTTCGCCAACCACTGCTCTGGTGGGGGGATGAAATCAAATCAATTTCAACGAAGTTGATTCACGGTCGTTCACCACGTCCTTTGAAGCAAGCTTGAATTTCAATTGAAACGCTATTGACGGTGGCTAGATCGAAAATGAATTTTATCTTACTCACGTTTGACAGGAAGTGAATTGGGAGTGAATCGGTGAAAGTTAGATTCATTCACTGCACGAAAGCTAATTGAAGTGAAGTGAAATGAATACAAAAGCGATTCATTTTCATTTTAATGCGTCGACGATGTAGGACCCTGCGCCTGACAGTCAGTGGTTCCAAACTTATCAGTTTGCAACGGTCCGAGTACGGAGGGAGATTGTTCGGGTCATTGCAAGGAAGTGAACGAAGTGCGAAACGAACGAACTTCTTCTGTACGCGTTCAATGGAAACGATGGGTGCCACATAATAAGGAGACCAAACGGGGGTCGCATGCTCAAGGATGCTCCGCACCAAACTTCAAAAGAGTGATTTTAAAGCATAGATGTCAGTGAACCCAGAGGCCTGCCGTCGAATTAGCCCTAACACTGAGAAGGGTTTAGCAGTCGTGATTCCCACATGCTGATTGAACTGTAGCATGGCATCGATGGTAACTCCCAGGTCGCAGATTGAAGCCTCACGATCCAGATGCGCAGACTCCATGCTGTACTGGTGATGAGCGGGATTGTTGGAGCGAGTGAAGGATATAACTTTGCATTTATCGTTATTAGCACGCATTCCATTGTCGCTACACCAAACTAACAATGTGTTAATATCCTCTGTAAGGCGAAACAGTCGCGTGGAGAATATATTACACGAAAAAAATGGAGATCATCGGCGAACGAAAGTTTGAACGACGAGAGGCACAAGCACAAATCTTTAACGCAAATGTTAAATAATAGCGGGCCCAATACGCTGCCTTGGAGTACTCCTGGCGTGATATTGAGTTGACGAGATCTTGATGAATTGTGCACGTAGTGGTGCGCTGTGCGGCCGGAGAGATATGAAAAGAGCCACTTCGTTAGCCAGTCTCAGTTATGCCGTCTGTTCCGGATCCTTTCTTGGAGTCGAGAGTGTAGATGACATTCAGCACTTCATCAGAGGAGAATTGCATGACGGGAAAGTTAATGTTGTGCGAAGGAATATGCGCGAAGCAATCGAGACGTGGTACAGGACAAGATTTACTGAATACATTCACGAAGAATTGGGGAAGAGGTTAGCGGCTTCTGCGTAAGAGCTAGCTGAGCCTTCTCCTATGTTGCAAGGCATGCTAGCAGCGGATCTCAGTTTTGTAACGAAACCCCTGAAACTTGTTGGTTCCTGTTTGATGCTTGCTTGAATCTCGGATAAGTAGTCGTCGTGAGTGGATTGCAAAACAGATTTGATGTTGTCTCAAATTCTCTTAGAATGGTTTTGTGAGCTTCAGGTTTTGAGAGGAAATAGCGATTACGTGCCTTCCTGAGTAAGTTGCAAAGATGTCGCAACTCAGAAGTCCACCACGGTTTGTTGAATGCCGAGTTAACCGATCGTCGTTTGCGCGGTACGGTTGCTGCAAATTTCGAAGAGCTTGTCGTAAAATACTGCAGATGTTTCATCGATCGTTGTGGTCCTCGCGAGAAAACTCCAATTAACTTCTCCAAATGCTATTTTCAACTGATCGAAATCTCACCTGTTGAAGTCGTAGCCAAAACTGTCAACATCGTCATCGAGCGAGGTCAGAATAACCACGTCGAAGAGTAAAACGAACGGCGCATGATGGTTCTCAAATGGTAAAAATGGTGCAAAAGGCTTAACTAAGGTCTGTATCCACATTAATCCGGACACCTTCAAATCATTGTAACTTTTGAAACATTGCACGTAGGAATGAAAAATTTCACTGTGGTATAGCTGAGAGTCTATGATGAAAAAGACTATGATTGATGTTTACATTTCATGTTTAGTATTCAAGATGGCGACGAAAGAAAAACAAGTGCGCGAGCGAATTTTGTACGGGCGTACGGCAAATCCTGACTTGTCAATACGGGACCTTGCAAAAACATTGGATTTGCCTAAATCCACTGTTCACAATGTGCTCAAATCATTTTCGGAACGTTTGACGGTGGAGAGGAAACCGAGAAGTGACAAAAACATTGGACGCGCTGATCCTGTCATGGACCGAAAGGTGAAAAGGATATTAACGAGAAACCCAAATCTCTCCAATCGAACGGTGGCTCGTAAAATAGGGAAGTCGCCTGGTTTTGTCCAAAAATCAAAACAACGTTTGGGACTTAAGTCGTATAAAGTAAAAACAGTTCCAAATCGCAACGACAAACAGAACTTGGCAGCAAAATCACGGGCTCGACGTTTGTACTGCGAATATTTGACGAAGTTTTCATGCGTTGTTATGGACGATGAAACTTATGTCCTGGAGGATTTCAAGCAGCTTCCAAGGCTGGCTTTTTATTCTGCTATGGCCAGAAATGCTACAGCTGAGCATTTCAGAACGAAGAAGGCATCGAAATTTCCCAGAAAATACCTTGTGTGGCAAGCAATTTGCACGTGTGCCAAAAAGAGTAAACCTTTCGTCACTACAGGCACAATCAACAAGGAGATCTATCATAAAGAGTGTTTGCTACCCTTCATCAAAAGTCACAAAGAAAAACCTTTGTTCTGGCCCGATTTGGCATCATGCCACTATGCTAAAACTGTGATGGAGTGGTACCAAGCAAATCAAGTGAACATTGTACCAAAAACCTCAAACCCGCCAAATTGCCCAGAGCTACGACCAATCGAGAGATATTGGGCTCTGATGAAGCGGAAGCTTTCTGGAAAGAAGCAAGGAATCAAAGACATCAAACACTTCCAGCAAATTTGGACAAAGACGGCTTCTACGATTTCTGAAGAGTCTGTACAAACCCTAATGGACGGAGTTAAGCGCAAAGTTCGAAAATTTTACGCAAATACCGAATAACTATGTTTTGTCTTCACGAATTGTTAAAACACATCCCATGAATCTGAAATAAACTACTACGACGGAAATATAATGCGAAATTTATGTTTTATTCATGTTTTGAGGTGTCCGGATTATTGCGGATACAGACCTTAGATCTAGAAGTTCTGGCAGACTTACAAAAACTAGGACAAGGATTCGACTGTTGATGTTCCCGAAGTGGTTAATTGGCCGCAGGCCGGTAGCGAATAATACTTCGATAAGAGACTGCTCATATTCTGATGAAATGTTCGTAGGGATGTAGCCATTTAACTCTTCGTTCAACTGCCATCGCAAATTTGGGAGGTTGAAGTCACCCAGAGACAAAATGATATCCTCTGCTGACGCACTATTTGCGAGACTCTGCACTGCCTTTGCATGGTCAGAATATTGATCAGCTGACGAGTTGGGGGGGGGGGGGGTATAAATTGTGATGATGTAGAGGGAGCGGTGATCCAGACTCACCCGAACAGCGACTTGCTCCAATTGTTCGCCATTTGACAGTTGAAACGCCTCGCAGCGTAAGTGATGCTTCACGGCAATCAGCACACCACCACCTCGTGAGTGATGACTGCTTGCTGCACTGCGGTCGGAAAAACGTGAAGTCGGGAGAAATCTCTGCGCTTTCGATGTCGTCACGAAGCCAGGTTTCGATGATAACGAGCAAATCGTTGTCGCAAATGGACAGCAGCACACGAAGGCGAGCAATTTTGGTGCGCATACCTCGCACATTCTGGTAGTATACTGATAAGCTGGATCTTGGCCTGGAATCGGAGAGCGATTCAAGTCTTGTTGGGCAATTAACGCATACGTACTTGCCTGAATTCACGTTTTGGAAGCCCCTTTCCTCACACCCACCCGTAGGGCCGGGACGGCTGCTGGTCGGTGGCCGGAGTGGCTCGACTACGGTAAATAATAATTTCGTAGCATAACGATGAATGCTTTTCGCTGTCAGCAAGCTAAGTAATTAAATCTGAAGAAGGACACGAATTTTGAGCTTGAACGATAATAAAATCCGCTGAATTGTTAAAAATAATATTGCGTGTCATGTTCATATATCCGGATACTCTAATCAAATTGAAACAAAATCAAGACACTTTGAATCGTTATCCAGACTGGCCAAATTAGCTCTATTCTCTCATTTTTTAATCTTTAAAATTTAAAGGGTAAACAATAGTTGCACTTATTTTATGAAAAAATAGCTTTTATTTGACGAAGGATAAATACCTCATATAAAACTTAATATGTTACATTCCCAAGTAACATATTAAGTTTTATGAATTCCTACTAGGGTGTTATAAAACGACATGCATAAAACCCTGGTCAAGGCATATTTGTCTTGATTTCTTCCCCCAAAACCTCATAAAGACTAAAATGTGGCTAGTTCACCCACCCTGGCAGAGGTTTTGAAGGATATATTTTAGAGGCAGTTCTAATTTGGATTAAAATAAAAAGATTTCATAATGACCGAATTAAAAACCATTTGAAAACCAAAATAAAACTACAATAAAAGCAATTTGACATGTATAAAAACCTGTTTCGTGCCACTTCCTCAAGACGCTTGCCAAAACCACTCAAAACAGTTTTATTCAAGAAATTCGTAATAAAATTTTGGGTTGCTCATTCCCAATAATAATGGGAACTGAAACCAGTTGGGATCAAAGCGTTAGGAGTGAAGAAGTCTTCGGAAATTCTTATAATGTTTTTAGAAATGACCGAAATTTGGAAATTTCTGAAAAGAAGTCAGGTGGGGGTGTTTTAATAGCTATTTCTACCAAATTTAATTCAGAAATCATTGATACATCTACAGTTAAGGAATTCGAACATGTATGGGTGAAAGTACACATGGCAGGTGAAATACATGTATTTGCCACAGTGTATTTTCCCCCAAATAACGCTCGCAAAGAAGCATATGACCATTTTTTTCAAATTGCTGATGAAATTATGTGTGAACTCTCCCCAGAAGTGAAAGTTCACATATACGGTGATTTTAATCAACGTAGTGCACTTCACTCTAGACAATGAAAACAAGTGCATCTTACTACCAGTCGTTGGGGAGAATGAAACATTGCAGCTTATTTTCGACAAAACTGCAGGCTTGGGGCTCAATCAAATTAACCATGTAAAAAACCAACAAAATTGCTATTTAGATTTTTTATTGACAAATATTCAGGAAGACTTCTGTGTAAGTAAATCTATTTTTCCATTATGGAAAAATGAAGCTTTTCACACAGCAATTGAGTTTTCCTTATTTGTTCATGAATACGAAAAACCCAACGACTATGAATTTGAAGTGGTCTTTCAATATCATTTAGCAAATTATGATATCATAAGACACAAACTTAACGGAATTGATTGGCAAACGATCTTTAAGAATGAAGCAAATGTTGAAACTTCTGTTGAGGTTTTCTATAAATTATTGTTTGAAATAGTAGTTGAACAAGTACCACTCAACAAAATTAGGCGACAAGTTAATTCGAACCACCCAGTTTGGTATAATAAAGAAATAAAAAATTTAAAAAATCGGAAGCAAAAGGCCCACAAAATGTATAAAAGAGATGGTAACAGTAATAATCTGACAAACTATTTGAAGGTTTGCGATGAACTGAATCTAGCTATTAGTAATGCATATGATGAGCATAATTCAAAAACCGAACTTGAAATTAAGTCTTGTCCAAAAAAATTCTTCAATTATGTTAAAACTAAGCTGAAATCTGACAATTTCCCATCTAGAATGCATCTTAACTCAAATGTTGGTGATAACGCGGAAGAAATTTGCAATCTATTTGCAACATTCTTCCAAGAAATCTATACCACGTTTGATGAAGAAGATCGCGATTATGAATATTTCAATTTCTTACCAGAATTTTCAAGGGACATTGGAGTTAGTCAAGTCAAATTTCAAGACATCTTGGAAGGTTTGAATAAATTAGACGTTTCCAAAGGTTCTGGCCCTGATGGAATACCACCCGTATTTATGAAGACCTTAGCATTAGAACTTACAGCACCTTTATTTTGGCTTTTTAATATGCCACTGGAATCTGGGATCTTCCCCAAACTTTGGAAAAGTTCCTATCTAGTACCTATTTTTAAAAGTAGAAAAAAATCGGACATTTGTAACTATCGTGGAATTGCCATTATTTCCTGCATTCCTAAACTTTTTGAAGCAATTATCAATGAAAAATTGTTTTCTCAAATCAAAAACAGACTGACTTATAAGCAACATGGATTCTTCAAAGGACGATCAACTAGCACAAATTTATTGGAATTCGACAACTACTCACTGATAGCAATGGACAATGGCAACCATGTAGAAGCTCTTTATACAGACTTCAGCAAGGCTTTTGATCGCATTGACATACCCATGCTTCTATTCAAATTGCGAAAAATGGGAATTGAGGCAGGAATCCTCCGATGTCTCGAATCCTATCTTACTAACCGTCAACAAATAGTTAGATTCAAAGGGAAGAAATCAAATCCTATTAAGGTCACTTCTGGAGTCCCCCAAGGCTCTCACTTAGGTCCTCTTTTATTCATTTTGTATGTAAATGACATTTCCTTTATTCTCAAAAACATTAAATTTCTTATTTACGCTGATGACATGAAACTATTTTTAGAAATAAGAAACAAAGAAGATATCATGACATTCCAGAAAGAAAGAAATGATTTCTATATTTGGTGCAACAAAAGTCTTTTACAGCTGAACGTAAAGAAATGTAATTCGATAGCTTTTAGTAGGAAACGAAACACCCCAGACATAACTATCAATCTAGGGAGTCAGCCAGTTGAGAAATGTAAAAGAACAAGGGATTTAGGAGTTATCTTGGACTCGAAACTAACTTTCATTGAGCATTACAATACTATCATCAACAGAGCAAATAATATGCTTGGATTTATGAAACGTTTTTGTTACAATTTTCATGATCCGTACACAATAAAAACATTGTACATTGCATATGTGAGGTCAATACTGGAATATTGTAGCGTGGTTTGGTCACCATTTTCAGTCACCCATGAAGAACGACTAGAATCAGTACAGAAGCAATTTTTACTGTGTGCACTTGGTAAATTAGGTTGGACAAGGTTTCCGCTTCCATCTTATGAAGCCCGCTGCATGCTCATCAGCATCCAATCATTAAAAGAGCGCCGTGAATTTGCATTAGTATTATTCGTAAATGACATTGTTTCGCAACGCGTTGATTCAGCAGAACTTTTGTCAAAACTTAATTTTTACATACCGTCGCGGCAACTATGAAATAGAAATATATTTATTACAAGCCATCATTTGTACGCCAAATTTGTACCTCTGAATCAGATGATGGCAACTTACAATAAGCATGGAGAAAATGTAGACTTTACTATGACCAAAACTAAACTAAAACAATACTTCAATTCAATTAGATAATGACGAACGATTCAAAACATTAACAATGCAAATCTGATGAGTTAGTTTTCTAAAGCGTACTGTATATATAAGTGAAACATAAAATGTAAGCACTATTGTAACAAAACGGTCTACTATTGATTGACGACAAATAAAAAAATAAATAAATTCATATTATAATCGTATTCATAAAATTTATTTAGTCTCAACAAATTCATTTCGACAAAAAACACTTTTGATCGGAGAAAACATTGACCCATCAGTATTTTCAAAGTGAAATATTTATCTCAGTCATATTGATTTATCATAATTCAGCATTAGTCTCAAATTACATGTGCCAAATAAAATCCATTGTGTAAAGTGCTTGAAAAGAGCTGAAAAACTAAGTGTACCTTCGAAATACGTTGTACTTAAAAAAATAATAATTTTAATTCTTCGTTGAAGTTAAGGTTTTTGGTCAATCACTCTTATTTAACCCTTATTTTTTTTCCACATAAACTGCTGTATAACAGTAAAAATAATAAATGGAAAAAAATATTATTATGTGGAAATTATACAGGGTGTCTCACAATAAAGGGTGTATTCGATAAAAATGGCACACACATATATACTCATCAAAATTAAACTGATTATAGGATTTTCTTGAAATGTTCAGGGAATGAAGAACTACTAATGAGTTTTGATTTACAACATTTGTTTTATTCAATTTCGTCTCCCATCCCGAATGCCCGCACCTTCCTTTTCACTCCACCCATCAAATTTTGTACAACCGATTTTCCCAGTGTTTTTGTTGTTTTTACCCAAATTTTCTTCAATTCTAGCTCTGTTTTTATAGTTTTGGGATGTTTGCGAAGTTCCGTTTTCATAATTGCCCAGAATTTTTCAATTGGACGAAGTTCCGGTGAATTTGGTGGGTTCATATCCTTTGGCACAACATTGACTCCGTTGGCTCGGTACCACTCAAATACGTTTCGAGCGTAGTGGCAGGATGCTAGATCAGGCCAAAACAGAGTTGATCCTTTGTGCTTCTTAATGAATGGCAAGAGACGCTTCTTAAGGCACTCTTCCGTGTAAATCGCACCGTTTATTGTTCCGGAAGTGATGAAGGGAGCACTTATTTCTCCACATCCGCAAATCGCCTGCCAGATTCGAAACTTCTTTGCAAATTTCGATAGTTTCTTCTTTCGAACATCCTCCGGAACATCGAACTTCGACTTGGCAACGAAATATTCTTGCCCAGGAAGTTGACGGAAGTCGACCTTGACGTATGATTCGTCATCCATCACGATGCAACCGGATTTGGTGAGCAGCTTCGTTTAAAGTTTCCGGTCGCGGGTTTTCGCAGTGATGTTTTGTTTTTCGTTCCGGCTTGGGGCTTTTTGCACTTTGTAAACATGTAACCCAGCACGCTTCATGGTTTTCTGCACAAAACCGACTGACACCTTAGACTTTTTAGCGACATCTCGAATTGACATGTTTGGACGGTTCTTGAATTGTTGTACGACTTTCCTGGCCATTTTACTGTCCATTGGACCACTTTTACGACCACTCCCTTCCTTCTTTTGGACACTCAGACGCTCCTTGAAGGTTCTTATTACACGAGACACAGTTGTATTTGCAATTCCAAGCCTTTTAGCAATGCACCGGTGGGACGCCCCTGGATTTTGATTGAGAGTGCACAAAATTTTCTCACGGACAATTTATTGTTTCGACGACATGACTGGAACTACTGAATGTACAACTATGAAACTTGGCAGATGTAAATAATACACTATGGATAAGATCTACTCGAATTTCTAGGTTTTTTACTCATACGATTCAAAAGTTACAGAAGATTTTCTGTGTGCCATTTTTATCGAATACACCCTTTAGGTATCGCTAAAACAAAATGGGATTACAGAAAAAAAAATAAACAAAGTATTAGTTTTTTTTTTTTTTTTGAAAGATAATGTTAGAAAAAAAAACAATTTAAATTAACGAATCTCTCAACCTTTTTCCTCGATAACTTTGCGCAAACGCTTTGTAAACCCATCGCAGCTGGCACGCACGATTTCCTGAGGAATGTGGTCCCAAATATCAACCAAATGTTTCTTGAATCGATCTAGTAAGCTCTTTCGTAGGGCCTATATGTTGAAGCTATAACCCCACACAAAAAAGTCAAGAGGGTTGAGATCCGGAGAAGATGCAGGCCATTCTTCGCTTGTGACGAGATCGGTCAATGTTTGGAGGCTTGTTTTTAACTTTTCCGTGAAGTAATTAAACTGAAATTTTGGCAATAGCCTCGAAATAACCTGAATTTTCATCTCTAATAAATTCATAATTTTTCATTCACCACTTCAGAAACTACAGACACCACCTACGACAAAACAATAAGACCTCCTTTTGATATCCATAGTTTAGGCCATGTTGATGAGTGTGAATTACAATCTATAGTATACTGATATTAAAATGACCCGTGCATCAATAATCAAAATTCAGATCCTCAAATTCGAGCATCCTTTATGGAAATCAAAAAGTGGTCTTAATGTTCTGTGGTCAAAGTGGTGAATGAAAAATGATGGATTTATTGCAGATGAGAATTTAGGCTACTTTTGGACCACAGCCGAAATTTCAGCTCAATTGGTTCTCGAGAAAATGAAAGGCAAGCCCCCTAACATGACCATTTTCTATGAAAATCAGGCTTTGGTCTTATTGTATTGTCCGTCACAGTACACCACAAAACATTCATTGCAAATATAACTAAGTGGTGTAATTTTTCTAAAACTTGTCATATACTGCAAAAAATCCCTGTACCTTTCGATTTGCGATCAACTATTCTCCCGTCTTTATCACTAAAAACCTCTTAAGGATGATTTTATAGCATATGGCTAAGACCCTGCGTTTCTACGATCAGTCAGTTCTACATCATTGCTCAATGGAGCGATGTTTAATCTCGTTTTTATACGGTTATGAGCCTCCCAAAAGGAAGAATTCACCGATCGCATAACATACCTACGGCTTTGATGTCTGATCTCTGACAGTGCCACACGTCTCAAATTAGAACGATCGACTTTTATCACTCCGAAATAGTCAAGTGTCAATGACCCTACTCACTGGTTATGCTAATGAGGAACGGCGCGAGAAGAGGTTAGCCCTCCTTAGTTGATTCCTAGAAATTCTTCCAAATGACGAATAATGTGGACATTTTGAAAAAAGTTACTCAGTTGACAATTGTTGCTAGTCAAGGTCAGCAGGGAAAAAATCGTAAATGGCCCGGCGGATAGCGGTAGTGGTTCTTTGGATGCTAATCAACTGCGTTGCCGCCGACGAACAGTGCATCAGTTTGGATGGATTTGTTGGACGCTGCATTAAATTATCCAAGTGCGAGTCGTTGTCCGATGTTTGGCAGTCGTCAGTCAGGTCGATTCAGCAGAGCGAACGTCTGGCAGATAGTTTGTGCGGAAGGTACAGGAAAAATCCATTGGTGAGTATTGACTATTCTGATAAAGTATGTCTAACGACTGTTCCGTTAACGTCTGCAATGCAAATTTTCATGTAAGATGTTAACGATTAACATCCCTGGTATTGAACTAACGTATTGGCACGTATTGGCGGTTTGAATTAAATTTTGCCCTTTGTTTAGTAATGAGATTATATTTAAATATTTTTTCGAGCGGAATAGGAAGACTAAATTAAGATGAAAAACATTCAGATTATTTCCGAAGTAACATTGCCAAAACCATCCAGCATTATGAAGTTTTATTAATGTTTTATAAAAGCCACTGGGAATAAATTTTGCTTTATTATGGCACCAGGAGGTGCCAATAGATTTCATATTTTAAGGTGCGGCCCAGTTAGATTTGGAACATAGACTATTGCGCATATTTGGGATATAAATTAACAAAATAGTATTCTGTTTTAACTAAAATCTTTGACTTTAAGTGAACCTTAGAGGGTAAACACCAAAAAAAAATTAATCATCTCGATTTCGAAGAAATTTGCGAACTTTTAGGTTTCATCAACCGGCGCACATTATTCTCATCCATCGTTTTGGAAATCTTATTCCACTTGGTTCTCAATTCATTGATGCTTTTGACGACACTGCCATTCACCTTCAGCTTCCTCTTCATAATAGCCCAAAATCTCTCTATCGGTCTGAGCTGGGGACAGTTTGGTGGGTTGAGTTCTTTTGATATAAACTGAATCCCGTTGGTTCCATACCACTGTAGCACTGTTTAACTGTAATGACAGCTTGCAATATCTTTCCAAAACATGACAGGTTCATTGTGGGATCTGATGAATGGCAATATTCGCTTTTGGAGACATTCCGTTCTGTAAAGCTCTGAATTAAATGTCTTATCGGTGATGAAAACGTTGGTCTTCCTACCGCAGCTACAGATGCCTTCATGTAGTTGCGTGCTAATTTATCTGCAAACACATACTTGAATTTGGCAGGAACATCTCCCCGAGCCATAGCCAAGTAAAATGTTTGTCCCGGTAGTTGTTTGAAATCGGCCTTTACATAGGTTTCATCATCCACGAGCCATTGAATTTTGTCAACACCTGATCGTACAGTTTTCTGGCGCGGATTCTGGCCACATTGTTCTGTTTTTGATCCTTATTTGGTTGTCTACAGGCACTGTATGACTTGAAGCCTTCCCGGAGACGAATCCGTTGTACGGTACTGTATGCGACGCGAAACTTTTTGGCCAAATCGTGGTCTGAGATGTTGGGGTTTGCCTTAATGTTCTCAATGACTTTGTTCTGCAGTTGACGGTTGACAGTACCCGCCCGACGTACTTTTTCAAAACATGCCACACGGTATTTCGGGGAAAACCCAACACTTTTGCAAGTTTTGGTCCAGACGAAGGGTTTTCCAAATGATTGCGCACAATTATTTTTCTTCTTTATTCTTCCATTTTGTATTCCTCTGAAACACGTTCGAAATGCACCGCGAAAAAAAACTTCTGATGTTGTTATTGTTATAGGGAACACATAAGATGTCATAGCTTGCAAATCCGACCACTAAGGTCGCTGTAGGAAACAAAAATGTTTGTTCCAATACTAAATGGGCTACACCTTAGTCAGATTTCTGAGAACCTACAACACTGCTTGTTTGCAACGATCTTAAAACTTCGTTTTCTCAAATTCCTTTCACTCCGATCCAAGGTTTTATATCAACTTAATGAACTCGTGAAACGCTGTTTTAAAATGCCGTCTTAGGACTCATACATATTATCATTCATATTATGGTCAGTTGAAAAGGCATTTTAAAACCGTTTTGCCTCCAGTAAATGCATTTAACGGAAAATTGGCATTGAGAGAAGTCAAATAGTTTTTATAGCAGTCATTGCAAAGATAAATTGACTTTTTGGCAAAACTGTGATTTTTTTTCAAAAGCCATATTGAAATATTAAAAATGTGGAAAAATAAATGAACCAAGTTTTAATTGTAATATGGATAAAATGGACTGTTTTATCGGAGACCAATGTTGGCATTCTTAACCTCATATATTTTCATCAATTTTCACGAAATTCATGATTAATTTATCGAAAATATTTGTTTTACATTTTGTTTTTGTTGTTGTAAACTCGCATTATTTCCAAGACGCATTATTTTTCGGCTCTTATCTACTCTTATCTCTTACCATAACATAAAGTGCGCATATGATTTGGAGCATGATACGCTGTAAAAAAAACTCAATTTGCTTTGGAAATGTTGCTATCAAACATAATTTCCCTCAACACTAGAACTTTTTTCCTAGAAAGTGTTTACTGCTAAATTGATCTGAATATGTACGTGATTTGGAGTACTTGAAACTCATTTATGTGTTTTTGACTAACATTAGGCTTAGATTGTAGTTAGTTTAACCTGTATGTTTACTATAAGTTTTTTTTTATCTGTGTATGTGTGTTTTTTTTTCTTTTTCAAAACATGTCCAAGTCAATAGGAAACCATAAATTGTATAGTTATAAGTGTTAAGATAATTTAGAATTTAAATTTAATGTGTTATGTAAACCATACTTTAAATTCCCACCCTCTTTTCCATCCCTAATTTGTAATTCCTATTAACCTTGAGACGGCCGCGAGTAATCCGCTCTATCCTCCTAACTTTAGTCTTAAGATAAATGATGTATAAAAATATGGAAATTTGGCTCTGTAAAGTTGATTCGATTGAGCCTGTACAAATAAATGATTATTCAAAAAAAAAAATTGATCAGAAAAGCAGAGAATCGAATAACAAAAATCAACCACGATATCACAGTGAAGTTAGACAGCTGTTGCCATTTGGTCGTATGCTGGTTTCCATGGCAGCTAATAGGTTTTATGAAGGTTCTCAAGTGGTCATCAAATCTTTCACTTTTCGGTTTCAAAATCTGTATGGTCTTATAGAGGTTTTATTAACTTGTTGTCACAGCCGTATATAGAGTGGATCACTTTGTACCAATTTTGGCTTTAATGAAGCATAGAGGAGGTGTTGGTAGACAAAACAGTTTTGAATGTAGTTTTATCAACAAAGACGGGGCGAGTGCTATACGCCTGGAATAACACTAAAATTGTTACTGGGGATGGGATGTTCCCGTGGCTCAAGACGGCTTCATTGTAAGAAACATTTCTCGTCAGAAATGCTCAGGATTCGTCAAATTTGATTCTTATTGCTCCCAAGGTGACGTTAAATGGGAATGAAAAAAGAAAGGTGAGATTAAAAAATCGCTTTGAGCATGAGCATGATTTATCGCCAGAGGTTGCTATTCCGTTATTGCCAGATTAGCCGTTATTACACATAGAGCCAACAGATGATGCTTGGGACCAGCTTACATCCTCAATGTGTATGAACTGGTGATCCCAAACTAAGACAATACCGGCGCCAGCCCCGCCCGAATGCAGGTCAAGTAAGGAATGAGAAGAAAATGTTGACGTAATACTCGCTTTGAAGGAAACCGAGAAATCCTCTGCACTTCAACGAGAAATCGCTGGGATGTTGGATAAAATGGTTGGGCTTGCAGCAAGATATGTTTTGGTTGACGGTGTGCTTAACTCAACGGACGTCGGCAGTGTATCAGATATTTAACTATGTTCCCAGTCCCCAACATAAAGGGCGAACACGAAATTAATGCTACACATTCAACAGGGCATAACTTTTTTACCATTGGGTAAAAATCAACCCAATTTTGCACACTTTCTCATTGATGTGTATTGTTTACATGCTGTCAAACTCGAAGTCGTGTTTTTCGATTCAACAAAAATGGAGGTGAACCAACGCGAGTCGAGAGAACAAATTCTTTCCAAACACCTGGAATTTCCTGACCTGTCGCACCGGCAGTTGGGAAAAATGTTGAATATTCACCATTCAACCGTCTCCAGAGTGTTGAAGCGGTTCCAGGAGCGGTTGACGTTGGACCACGGCAAAGGAGCTGGAAGAAAACCGGGACCGGAGAACAAAAAGACGGAGGGAAAGGTGAAGCGGATGATTAAAGAAAATTCCAACGTCTCAAGCCGTGATTTGGCTAAAAAGATCGGCATGTCGCAGAGCTACGTCCAGAATGCAAAGAAGAGAGCTGGACTACATACATACAAGGTACAAAACTTCGCAAACCACGATGAGCGGCAACAATCGACGGCTAAAACTCGGGCACGGAAGCTCTACGAGAAGATGCTGACAAAATTTGGCTGCTGTGTGATGGACGACGAAACGTATATAAAAGCCGATTTTAAGCAAATTCCGGGGTTGGAGTTTTTTACCGGCAAGAGCAAGTTATATGTGGACGACAAATTTAAGAAGAAGAAAATGTCGAAGTTCGCCTCCAAATATCTCATTTGGCAGGCCATCTGCTCTTGCGGACTGAGGAGAGGGCCTTTCGTAACAAAGGGCATAGTGCAGCAGCACGACGAAGCTCCGCTATTTTGGCCAGATTTGGCCTCATGCCACTATTCTAAAAGTGTCCTGGAGTGGTATGAGCCCAATTCTGTCCATTTTGTTTCAAAGGACATGAATCCGCCAAACTGTCTGGAGCTGCGCCCGGTGGAGCAGTACTGGGCAATGATGAAGCGGGAACTTCGGAAGAGCAAGGAGACAGTCAAAGACGAGAAGGACATGTTAAGAAAATGGAAAAAAAAACTGAGAAACTGGTACCGGATGACACTGTAAAGACTTTGATGGAGGGCATCAAGCGAAAATGCGTTCAATTTTACACTCAAGGCTCCATCGATTAAGTTTTCTTTTGATTTTTGAAGTAAATATATGTATAAAACTACCCTAAAATTTTGGTTTGATTCTAAACATTATAAGAAAATTGGCATGAAATTTTCGGTGTCGCAATAATTTCGTGTTCGCCATTTATCTATTGTGAGCCAGCCATGACTGTTGTGTATCTTACGACTAATTTGGTAGCAAATTCCGATTCCGGAATATTTTTTTTGTTGGGGGGGGGGAAAAATAAAAAAAACAACAAAAAAAAAAATTCGTGGGTGGATAGGTAATGTTATATTTTTTTTTTTTTTTTTTTTTTATTTTTGTTTTGGTAGGGGGGGGGGGGGGGGAAAATATAATAAAAAATTAATTATTTCTTTTTTTGTGGGGGGGGGAAAAAAAATAATATTTTTTTGTTATTTTTTTTTTTTTTTTTTTTTTTTTATTTTATTTATTGTATTATGATAATAAAATTTTTTGCTCTCTGGGGGGTGTGGGGTGGGGTGGACAGATATTATATAATTAAATAAAAAAAAAGAATTTTTTATTTGAATTTCTATGAACTTCTGAATATCATGAAACTAGAATTATTAAGTTGTATCACAAATATTTTAATAATAAAGGGCGATCAAAGTTGGGTCGACTTGAACTTGACGCATTTCTTTTCATCGTGCATTAAAAAAATTTGCACACCCCTCATTTTGAACATGTGTGCGTGTAGCATCATGTTTCTATTTTGATTTTGAGATTAGCACTTCAGTTATCAAAATGTCGTCGAAGAAAAAGAAGCAACCCATCAAAATTTTGCACGTGCATGGCGAAAATCCAAACTACTCTCACGCCAAGTTGGAGAAATTGTTGAATGTGGCTAAATCAACTGTTACCAACGTATTAAAAGTGTTCGGTGAACGTTTTTCGACAGCCAGAGAAGCTGGATTGGGAAGAAATTGAAAGCCGGAGGCCAAAGCGACGACAAAAAGGGTTGCCCGCTGTTTCGAGCGGAACCCTAACATGTCCGTCCGAGATGCCACAAAGAAGCTGGAAGTGGCGCCTACAACTGTGGATAGAGCTTAAAAAACGAGCTGGACTGTCGACTTACAAGAAAGTGTTGACTCCAAATCGCGACGAATAACAAAACACGTCGGCCAAAGCACTATCGCGAAAGTTGTACACGACGATGCTGACGAAGTTTGATTGCGTGGTACAGGACGATGAAACTTACGTCAAGGCAGAGTTTAAACAGCTTCCTGGACCGGAATTTCAAGTTGCAACCGGACGGGGAAAGGTGGCAGATATTTTCAAGCACATTAAACTGCCAACGTTCGCGAAGAGATATCAGGTGTGACAGGCCATCTGTACCTGTGGCTTGAAGAGCAATGTTTACATTGCGACTGGAACCGTCAACCAGGAAATTTATCTGAGCGAGTGCCTGCAAAATTAAATGAGCGAGTGCGGCGAACGAAGTGGACATGGAGACTGTACAAAATCTTATGGAGCGTGTCAAACGAAAGACCCGACAATTCGCATTCGGTAAAAAAGAAACTTAGCTGAATATTTCTCCTGCATTCTGTATTAACTGAACTTGAAAAAGAAAAAGAATTTGAATTATTTATAACAAATTTGATCGACTCTCACACAATAATGTTTTACCAATTTTGATCGGAACACACTTTATACGAAAAATTCAATAAAATCTTGGAAGTTAGTCGATTGGAAAACTTTTAATGAGTTGGTGGTTTTTGAAATTGTGGAAAGTATTTTCGTTCATCATTTTCTTCACCTCTTCCTCCTTGCGCTGAACTGGCCGGCTTGACGTGCCACAAGGGCTCAGTAGGGATTCTCTGTCAAGCCCGAAGCTAAGAGTCAGTTCCATTGTGGTTATATCTCATTAATTAGTTTTTTTTTACTGTAGTTATCAACACATTTATTTCAGCATTTCAGCATGGAGAAGCTGGTTGGCGTAGCCTGGGCAACTTGGCATAAGGGAAGTGAGTGGCTGTGACTGAAGATCGTGTTTAAGCAGGGTATATTTCTCATTCTCATTTAGTTAATAATTTCAGCACGCTTTGGGGCATCTTTGCGTTTCGATTTATTTTTGCATTTCAGAGAATGGAGCAGCACGACAATTTAATGCTTGTAATGCTCAATTTGTTTTCAGCATTTCTGCATAATATTTTCATTGAAATTCTATTTCTGAACTTCAACTACTATTCCATAAAATACTGGAATGTGATTATAAGCAGTACAGGATTATATTTATATGTATGTGTTTAGGGGTATTATGATAAGATATTCCATTTATTTCAGACCTCATCAATCCAGGCTTTTCGATAACTAAACTTGCTTTCGTCGACCTATAGAATAGTCTGTTGATTCTAAAAAGAATAAAAAAAATCGAATATATTTTCATTTAAATTGTATCTTTGTTGAAGGGATTGGTCTACTTTGCTTTTCAGCTTTTCCAGGACTATTAAGATATTAATATATATCCAATTTCTATTTTGCAGCAACAATCCAGTGGCTGTCAGTAATATTTTGTAAATACATATATTATATTATATTGCGTACATTACATACAAACATTTACAAAGGATAAGGGGGGAATACAGGGTGCCAGACGAAGTGTAGGCTGGATGAGGGATTTGTAGTTATCAGGCCCAAGTCATGGATGACAATTATGCCTTCCTTGATGGAAATCGTCAGATCGAGATCAGCGAAGGTCTTATTATCTTCCGACAGTCTACAGTGAGTTTGCTAACCCTATTTTTTACAAACCACCAGACGGAAATCCTAATGTTTCGTTGGAAGGAAACTCACTATCCTTTCCGTGGGTTTCGTGTTGGTTCTTCTGCTTACGGGTCCACACCCCCGTTTTTTTGCCCTTCATACAACGGAATAGTGAGGATTACAGGTATGTACGGTTTGATCTTGCCATTAGGAGGAACTGTACGCCATTGCAAGTCCTACACAGGCGGTGGCTTCATATCACATCACATCACATCATCAGTTTCTTCACCTCTTCCGGTGTTGGGGGAAGCAATTACTGCGGGCCATAAGTCTTCAGGATAGCTTTGCAAAAATACATCCGGGTCAGCAGGCTGTTAACTCCCCAATCCTCACATTTTCGTGGAGAAAACTAGCTGAGGAACCGAACGTCAACATCCATAAAGCTGCAGTGCATTTTTGTAACGAACTCAGGCCGACTTTTACCACTTAGCCGAAAAATGTCATTTCCAGGAACATCTTCTTGGCATGCGGAAACGACACAGAAAGTGCTTCTCGTCGTAGGTAAGCGTGTCGCAAAAGTAGTCCTGGAACAACTTCTGGTGACCGGCGTCTTCCAGGACGTGACCCTCTCCATTTGGACTTTTGATTTTCCGCTGCCAAATTACAAATCAGCATTATCTAATATCGTTTCAATGAAATCCATGCACGGCGGGACAATTTAACTGAATTTTGAATCGTTTTTGACTCACTTTCGTGAAAAGTGCAGTCACTCATTTATGAGTAAATGTGACTGGGATTGACAAGTCGGCATATCTTAAACATCGATTTGATTTAAGTCGGTGTCTTATTTATGTCGACTTGTCAATCCCAGTCACATTTACTCATGTATGAGTGACTCAAGTGTGGGGGAGTAAAAAAGGATTAAAATTTGAGGTAAGTGCCCGCGTGTCTCACACACTAAAGAAAGAAAAAAGAAAGAGCATTTGTGGGGGAAGCGGGGAAAAGGGTAGGAAATGGAAAAAGACCCAGTAAGAAAAATGTTAGAGTTAGACGTTGTTAGACGTCTGTTCGACGTTACCAACATAAAGCATTAAGCTACAGTTGTACGATTTCATGAAGAATTGGTAACGTTCTAGCTGGGATTCTTTTTTCTGCGCGCGAAACATGAAGCTTCGGGCTCCGGCGGATTATGCCAGCGTTGCCAGAATTTTATTCAATATAAAATAAACGATAGTTACAATTTTTCATTCTACATACCAATTGATAAGGATTATTCTTGATATCCTTTGAAGTGGTTGACATTATTTTTCTCTTACATTTCAAGCAAATTGTTTTTTTTTTATCGCATGAACAAGCTAGACCCAGCCAATTATATAGCTACGCCTTTACCAACTGTGAGGTGATAAATCTTCCAAATACCAAAAATAGTTTTTTTCAACATAGGGTATGTGTCTCTTGTAGTCCTAGTCCTAGTAGTCAGCCTAGTATACAATTAAATTTATCAAGCGATATTCAACTTGCTTAGATAAGGTTATTTAGACGTTTGGTAGTATGCATCACAAAAAGTTACATAACTCATTTTATAAAGTCAGACATTTAAAGTTTAAAGAAAAGGATGTCAATTTAATAACGGTTTATAAGAACCAAATTGGGTCTATTCATGAACTTCGTCCCATTCAATAGATTTATCATGAAATTCAATCTTCGTCCATTTTTTTATCTGTTTTTGTGGTTTAAGGCATTGTCACTTTTATATGCTTAATACAACACAAAATTTCACAAAACAAACTAAATTAAAACTGCTTTGAAACACTAATGGGGTTTTCACATATGATTTATTGGCAGTTCGTTAATGAAAACATTTTAATTGACTCTCCTCCGATTTTGTTACAATGGTTTGTGTTTAAATGAGCCATATGAAAATATACAACCGCATATTCATACATTTCCGTTGACAATTTTACCAATAACAACATTTTTATTTCGTTGTCAAAATAACATGCCATAGTTGAGAACATAAAAAAATATGTCCCTTACATTGGTTCTACGGTTTTCTTGTTAAGTAATTATTATTTTATCTATGTAAATAGTTAGTTTATAAGGTGTGACTGTTTCTGTATATCTAGGCTGCATAACTCGGTTTATCGGTTCAATTTAGCCAAGTTAAAATTAGTTGAATACTGTGGAGATAATCTGTTCAGCATAACCAGTAAATTCATGGTGTTGATGTAATCGAAAATTACGCGGAAGTGAACTACTATAAATTGACTAATAACAGCAAATTGATTTTTCAAACTTGTTTGTCGCGGAGAAGCAAAAATATGATTAAAGTTGGCATGTGCAATGTTTTTAGTTTCTCATACATGTGCCTTCAAAAAAGGTAAAGGGCAATGCCAATCAGACATGGTTTCGGCAGTTTGCCGATTCTAGCGATTTTCACCTAACCATATTCTGTGTATCAGTCTGCTTACAGATGTCACTCAGCCAGGGCTGGAAAAACCATTAACTTTTGGCTGTGAGGAGTTAGCATTTCTACTCTCCCCATCCAATCTGCTTCAATCGGGTGCCCTATCTCGCTCATATGAATATAATACATTTATTTCAAACATATATCTGACGTCCACTGAAAAAAAAAAACGTATATATCGTTTATTAATATCCTCATAGTCCTGAAAAGGCTGAAAAATAGAGAAAGATATGTGAAAAAGCAACATACTATAGTATAAGACAAAGTTTCAAAAGTCTTCTAAATAACATACTAGTTAAAGTTCATGCTATCTTTTAAATGTAACTAGAATGATATCTAAAAAATGAGTGATTGAAGAGCCGAGTTTGATGATTTTTGAATTAAATGGATTATCTCATCATTATACCGCTTAACAAAAATATATTGCTTATAAGCGCATGAGAGTCTTTCGTGGAAATATTAGCCATTTAGAAAATTATAATTAAGGTTCAGGAGTTTCATTGTTATGTAAATTTTATGTTGAAATTCTGAAAAATATGGCTTCCAAGCTTGTCTTGCTGCTCCATGCTCTTAAAATAAATGGAATGCAAAATATGCAATAATAACTAAATGGGAGTGGGAAATATGCAACATGATTTAGGGGTACAATATCATCAGACACACTACCTCACTTTGTTATTGTCAAATTGACGACATTGCCTAGGCTACGCCAATCAGCGTTACCATGCGTCATTTGATATCTGTTGTGATCATATCTAGACAAACCCCACAAACAAAATAGCACCAGAAACAGATACAGGGAGATATAAATGTTTGCAACCTGGCATTACCAGGAAATTTACGTTTTAAGTCATTGTTTACAATTGTTACTTTCGACCTATTGACGATTTTGTCTAGATATGATTCGCGAAGGCTTGAGAATAGGAACATGTGAGGACCGGAAGTTGTTCGCACCCTCTTGGCAAGTTGCCTACTCATCATTTGAAGCCCCTGATACGACTCATATAAATCTCTAGTAACGATGATTCAAAAATCTAAAACTTCAAAAGCAATCTTTAAAATCTATCATGTAATCCATAATACATTCTAACATATAACATACTACATTTTAACATATTTTATGAAAATTAAGTTATTGTGATGATTTTTTTCGATTATCTTAACTTTGGCCGTTATTTCCAATTTGCATAGCCACTTCAAATTTTGGATGGCACACATTTAAGAAGCTACAAAAAAAACACAATTCAATCTTTGACCAGTTATTTACTGCTGTGAAGCAAAAATGTAATAAAAGTTCTTTAAATGCGCCGTTAGAAATTTGAAGTGACGAGGCAAATCAGTTTGTGGTAATACATTTTTTTTAAAGAAACCGTAGAACTTTTCACATTTTTCGTATGAGAGAAATTGGGGTATTTATTCTTAAAGTCCAATTTATTTTGAAATAGATAACTGCTCACATGCAACTAGCTTCACATGAACACATAAATGGTAAATGAAATCGCAACTTCTCGATGGATGGTTTATATTTTCACAAAAGATTTATTCTCTTGTTGAGAGTCAATGTCAACCTACATAAAAAATGCAAACGTCATTTTGTTACCAATAATGATACTCCATTTATCCATTATATTATTATCATCATTTTTGTGATTAAAATGATAATAATAATAATTATTATGGGTGTAAGTATTTTTATAATTATTTTTATCTAACTTTGCATAATCAACTATTATTATAACTATTCAGTATATCCATGTAATCCATGCACCTGATTATTTATAAAATTTAATTGTTTTTTAATTCGTTCGGTGTATCTGTCTGTACTTGTGTGATCATCGTCAAACTTGCATGGGTATTACCAGCAGCATTTATTGACTTTATTCTGCATCCAAGCTACCGATTTTTAAGGACAAAATATTTAAAAATATAAACGAAATATTATTCATAACTATAAAGTCTATACAAAAACAATTCTGGCAGCTCTGGTAAGTTTATTCTAGAATCAGTTACGACGCAGCTGTCATTCTTATGCTTTCGTCATTTTGTCTGGCTTTCCTTAAAAATCGGCATCATCACAAGTGGACAGGACATTTTCCATATCTTCGAGATGAATTTTCTTTTAAATTCTATATGCTGCAGGGAAAAGGTTGGTATCAAAGTTTTATTCTTGTTCATTAGCAATCTCATACCTAAAGCATATAATTTAGTGATCGGTAAACAGATTGTTAATAAACGAGAATACAATTTTGATTGTGAACTTTTTTATAGGAAAATAAATTCCATAAAAAAGCTTAACCAAAAAAACGCCTAAGGTTAGACTAACTGATAACAAACAAACAAAGGTAACATCTAACATCGTGTGTCAGATGTGTCTAACATACGTCTAACATTAGACGAAAGTTAGACAAAATGTTCGACGAACAGTCTAACGTGTTCGACTAACGTTAGACTAATGTTAGACTAACCTTTCTTGGAAAGGGGCAGGACGGCTCAAACCCTGCCGAAAACCTTCCGAATCGAGATTGTGGTTTCCCTCCGACTGACTCGCTATGGGACTCCGTCCGTGGGATTCATGTGGCTTTAGAGTTTTGCTGCTCCGGTAATGGTCGGGGGAGTGGTGGTATAAATCGTCTTAAATTCTAGTGCATGTAGGACTCTCGAGGGCTGAAACTGATTAGCTTGTGTGGTCATCCTGGGAGACTCGGCGTATATCAAGGAGATTATAGACCTTGGAAAACAGAAAAACGAAATCGACACACCAGAACTCCTAAAATATTTAGACAGTCTTGATTTCACGCGCAGCATATCGCTCCGGCCGCCCACGTTGTGGCATTGTTCTTCGCTTGAAAACTGTAGAGCACCGAGCTTTTTTCTGCTTCGCTCAGAGAACGACAATAAATATCAACGATGAAACAACTTCACTTTGCCACTATTATTTATGATTGCGACGGTAGACTTGGTTCATTATTCACTTCGCGCGAATCGTTGCATTTCTCTGTCTTCCCGAACCTCCCACTCGGCTCGGGAATGCGCACAGTTAGTCGGGGGATGTTTCTTTGTGATGTCTGAGCGGGAGTGCATTGAAACATTCAACCGCCTTTTGCTCTGAACTGCTGGCTGGCTGGCGGGAGCTTTTGTTCGCGATTGCGAGTCCGGTTTTTTTTTTGTCTGGTTTGAAGCCCAGAAGTGTTAATCAAATTGCATACGTACGGGCGGGTGCATGCGAGATCTCGCTTTGTTCCGGGAATTTCGTTTGCTTACCTGCAAAAGGAGGAGATAGAAAAATTTCTCAATTATTTTGAATTATTAAGAGATGATGATTATTTCAGAGCATGAAACTTGAGAGTGAAGGAAAGTGCTTTCAACGGGAGTTCAGAAGAAATTGGCGAGTTGGGTTTGTCTGGAGTAGAGTTAAGCTGAAGCAAGATGCATTGTAGAGATGGATGGGGGTCGAATATATCATCCATGTCAGAAGTGAATGGCTGAATGATAATGTTACTGCATTAATTCTGTTAAAGTAATTTCAAGGAGTAAATTCAGTAATGACGGTAAGTATAATTTACAGTAGGATCCATGAAAATAACATAGAAGGCCTTATTTGGTATTACACATGTCGAGTTTGAGGAGATGCTGTCGAATAACTAGATTCAGCTTAACCAACCTCGTAAATCGCCTGGTTGGTCATGCAAAACACTTACATCTAAGCTCAAAAATAGTTTGGAGTACCGTAGATATTCTGAGAATAATGTAATGTGACTATTATTGTGCAATGGTGTCCATTCTTCATTATAATTATCACTTACGTTTTCGAGACGCAAAACAATAAACAAAACAAAACAAACAACGCTCAAAATGCCAAACAATGGATGCTCCAGTGGAGCAAACGATTCTTGAAATCTTCACGCCTGAAGTCCAAATAGCATTTGAGGTTTGTGCTCAGAAAACTTCGCAGTGATTGGGACTTGATCCCATTTCACGTAAATCGAATTTGACAGCCAATTTGCGTTATTTTTTTTTTTTATCATCGAAAGCATTAAACGAAGTAAATACGGACATAATATCAATTTAAGGAGGGTGTAGGTGTGGGAAATTCCTGAGATCTTTGAATGCTTTTATCTTCGTTAATATCGTCTTTAGTTCGAACCATTTGAAATTTCCAAAATTGAGCTTGGATTATTGCTTAGATCCTCGAATTTATTTATATCCAAAAATATGGCTTTAATATTAGTTTTAAGGACATTCAGATGTCTGAAACGTTCATACCCAATTTAGGCCGCAAATTTGTGTTATTTTCGAGTAGCTTAGATGCATTTATCTTCGTAAATAATGCAACAATTTGCATTGAACAGCTCCTAGAAATTGACTTACTCAACTTTCTTTACTTTTCCTGCAACTTTAGCAGTTGGAATGGCAGCAATTTCCTCAATACGTTAACCCTATTTTCTCCAAAACATTGATTGAATGTTGAAAGCAAAATATACGCACTAAAGTGTTAAGTGTCACAAATGAAACTAAAATACCGAAATGTTCAGCAAGTTTTATCGATCATGAATTGTAAATCACAAAGTGGTTCAGTTTTCTGGATTAAAGGTACTGACATTGCAATGAATTATTGTTTTGTTTATTATATAGTAACAAAATCACATTCCCCGAATTTTCATAGTAACAATTTGATTTTACGGGTTGCAAGAGAACGACAATCATTATTTGCAGGCATTGTAAAGGCTGTCCCACAGCAAATTGCATCACGGAAAAAAACGCTGTAGAAAATAAGCTAGTTGATCGATCCTTTTCAAACTTTTGGACACTAAAATAAACCATAAACCACGTAGACTCATTTTTGTAAATCTCAGGCCCCTTCTCCGTCCCCCCTCGTAGATTTTTCTCCATACAGTTTGTTTTTGGAATTTTGAATTGAACGCAGACTTTGGTCAGAAACCACCCCCCCCCCCCTAAGAAAAGTCACCTTGATTTATGCATAGCCCTTTTTTGTCTTTCTCAGATTTTACCTGCTTGAGATGCTTCCGTATTGCCTGCTTCATAATAGCCCAGTATTTTTCGATGGGCCTTAGGTCCGGTGCGTTGGGGGGGGGGGGGGGGGGGGGCTCATGTCGTTGGGTACGAAATTGACCTTGTTGGTTTCGTACAACTCCTGGACAACATTAAAATAGTGCCACGAGGCTAGATCTGGCCAGAAGACCGCAGGGCCATCATGTTGCTTCAACAGAGGAAGCAGACGCTTTTGTAGACACTCCTTGAGGTAGATCTCCCCGTTTACAGTCCCGGTAGTCGTGAACGGGGCACTCTGTTTGCCACATATGCAGATCGCTTGCCAAATCGTGAACTTCTTGGCAAACTTTGAAAGTTTCTGCTTCCTTACTTCCTCCATAACATCAAACTTGTGCTGGGCGGTGAAAAACAGTAGCCCCGGACGCTGCCAGAAGTCCGCCTTGACGTAAGTCTCATCGTCCATGATGAGACAATAAGGCATCGTCAGCATCTGGGTGTACTGTTTCCGGGCCCGTGACATTCCCACCGTATTTTGGCGTTCGTCACGATTTGGAGCCTTCTGCACTTCTGTACGTATGCAGTCCCTCCCGGTCCTTGTCTCTCTGAACGAAAGACTTGGACAGATTCAACTTTTTGGCCACATCCCTGACCGAAGCGTTGGGATTCCGCTTAAACGCTTTCACTGTTTGGTGTGCATTTTGGGCAGGAGGCGTCATCAGGTCCGTACTTCTTCCGGTAATGTTCCGGTTAACTGCCGGAAGGCCGCTCGCAAGGGCGTAGAATTTGTTTGCAAGTAAGCTTAAATAATTAGCTTCCTTGGGAAATTTATCAAAAGCAATTATCTGTCTTAGCTTGTTTTTATCACCATCCGAAAAAAGTCCATTTTTTAAATGCAAACGTTAGGTAAAAAAACAAAACATAACTTTCCCTACTGTAAACTGATGAACAATAAATCCCAAAATATTATTTTGGGTTTTTGCGCCAGACCCGTATGGGACTGAACTTTCATGTTTTTCCTTTATTTTATGGGGACTTAAAAATATTCATTTTTTTTAATTTATTTTAAGTCGGCTTTTCTTGAAACTTTCAGGGAATGAATTAATACATATGGATTATGTTTCGGCATAATTTTTTTTATTCAATTTTCTTTCCATCGCTGAAAGTCCGCACCTTTCCCTTCAGACCCGTCATTATATTTTGTGCAATGGTGGAGCCGACCTTTTTCATCCATTCTTTCTTCAACTCCAGCTCGTTCTAAAACACCTTGGACGGTTTTCGAACTTTGGCCTTCATTATGGCCCACAATCTTTCCACCGGACGAATCTCTGGTGAATTTGGGGAGTTGGCGGTTTTTGGTACAGAAACAACATTATTGTCTCTGTACCAATCCAACGTCGATCGCGCGTAATGGCATGATGCCAGGACCGGCCAAAATAAAGGCTCACCTCCGTAGGACCGCAGGAAGGGCAACAGACGCTTCAGGAGGCACTCGGTGCGGTAAATTTCGCTGCTGATGGTACCCGTTGTGATGTACGGTTTACTCAGTTTACCGCATTGGCATATGGCCTGCCAGAACAAGTATTTTTTGGCGAATTTGTCCACTTTCTTCTTCTTTATGTCTTCCGGAACATCAAACCGTGATTTGGCAACGTAGAACTCCAGCCCCGGTATCTGCGTTGCGTCTACCTTGATGTAGGTTTCGTCATCCATAACCACACCCCTCGGTTTCGTTAACCACTCTCGATACAGCTTCCTTGGACGGGATTTGGCCGCCGTGTTTTGTTGATCACGCCGGTTCGGTGCCTTGCGGACCTTGAATACACGGAGCCCAGCTCGTTTCATAGTTTGCTGAACGAACCAGGCGGAACACTTTGCCTTCAGAGCCACGTCGCGAATCGAAAGGTTCGGATTACACTTGAAATAATCCAACACCTTCCGGGCCTTCACAGGGTAAGCTGTCTTCGATTTTAGTCCACTTCCAGCCCGCCGCTCGGTCGTCTGGGACTCCTTAAACGATTTTATCACCCGAGACAAAGTTGTATGGGTGATTCCCAGTTGTCTTCCGATCCATCTCATGGTCGCAGTCGGATTTTCCATGACGGCGCGCAAAATTCTCCGGCGATTTGAATCTTGTTTCGATGACATCCCAATAACCACTGAACCGATTGTTATGAAATTTTGTACATGTAAACAATTCACTCCAAACTAGTTATACTCAGATTTTCATCAATTTTTACCCGACGAAAAAGTTACACACGGATAAAAATGGTGCATTTTTTTTCGAGTACAGGCCTAACCATGGATTTCCCAAAGACTTGAATCAAGTTTATAGATTGCTTTTGAGTATCAAAAATTGTCACAGCGATTCGTAGAATTGTAAATAAAGATGCAAATGGTGTAAAAAAGAGTACACTGAGGTTATTTTTTATACGGTTTTTTTTTGGGGGGAAATCCGGAAATGGAACAACTTATCGACCTAATTCGAATTGCATTTTTCGTTTTGGGAAAAAAGAGATAATATGGCAGTTTTTCAATAGAAATACATTGTTTTGTGTAAATACTTAAAATAAAAAAAAAACTGTATTTTGACCACGAAAAGGTAACGCCCGCAAAAAAAAATCGAAGCTATTTAAAAGATTATGCTAGTGAATTGATCAACTCTTTAGTCTTTTTCATAGTAAAATGCCACCACACCAAATTAACGGAAACGACATACATAATAATTATGTATTCATGCTTATTTTCGACTTCTGCTGTTATACACAGAAAAAAATAATTAATTTCAACAAGCGTGTAAAATTTACCCTCGTTTAATTCCAACCCAAAGGAGGCGTAAACAACGAAATTGTTTGCAATCTTTCATGCGCCATACATCAATGTTTGCAATCTTTCATACAACAGGCTAGATTCAGGCGTTATCTGGCTTAAATTTACATGAAATATCCCATTATTTTCATTCCCCAGCATTCCCTTTATGTGCATTAGATAACGCAGAAAATTCAATGTTTCTTTTTATCTGTGTAGGCTTGTTTATTACCAAGCAACACTGTTGGTTTACGTTTGTATAACCGCTCGTTCTACGTTTTATCTACTTTCTAACCGCGTATTCACATACGAATAATATTCTGTGCTTTCAATTTTACATTTTTCCACCTTGTATTAGTGCGCGATTGTGAAATATCCGTTATTTCCGTTGTGTTTTACCACCGTTCAGTGATTGAATTTGGGTTGTGCTGTTCTACAGAATTCATTGTCTGCTGCTCATTCCAGCTCACATATTTAAATCCGCGAGAAATCTACATTAACGGACATTGTTCCACAAGCCCGACTTAATTCCTATTCGGTATCCAATCTTTCCATTCAGGCCACAAATTGTCGCGACCATCAATCCTAGTCACATCATGCGTACGAATTATTTTATTTCAACTTTCAATCGATTCAAATTAAATTAAATAGAGATAAAAATTTATGGCACCAGCAGCACTCAAATGGCTTGGAAAGTGATGCATTTATACAGAAATTCTATGTAAAATTCCACCCCGATCGGGTAAAAAATCGCAATAATTGAAGAAGGCATACCAGTCACCGACCCATTTTGATGGAAAGCACAACAGACATAAAAAAAAACCTCGAAACACGACACATGTGGACATGTTTTTAAAGGGATGGAACCATTTTTTGTGCCGCTACTGTCCCTTAGAAAAAAAAGGCTACCGATGACCACGCGCTGCCATGCATCGTTCTGGTCAACGAGCCGGAAAGAAGCCACCGTAACTCGGAAAAAAATAACCGGCATGATAAACATTTCAATTCATGTTTTAATTACTTCAAATGTTCGCGTCATGAAAATGATAGGACAACTTTTGCGACCGAGCTTTGGGGGTCGGTTCGCTGCCCATGGCTGGCTGACGGGGGGAGGAGGCTTGTGTACCCAGGACACAAGCATGATTCCTGTCGCAGAACAGTTCGCGCTGAGGGCTAACGAGGAGGATTCGGAAGGTTAACTATCAGAGCTGTGACGCGTTCAGGGTGAAATAAACTGAGCGTCAGAAATGAACAGCTGTCGGAATGTTTGCCCTCGGCCAGGGCTGGAATTGCTGCGGTGCCAGGGTTGAATGCACTCGGCAAAGTGGACGGTCACCACTCGGCCACCGGACTCTTGTTGTAGGATTGCACCCTGCCTGTAAAATATTACAAGTGATGCGGTAAATTTTTCGACGTGTATGTACATTCCAGCCTAGTCCTGAATGCAAGTTGCGTCCGGTTTGTTTGTTGTTGTGTTTTTTTGTCCTCTCATATGTCCTATGCTCATGCTCATTCCCGGAATGGCTGCAGTAACAGCACCGGCAAAGTGGCCACAAAAATTCCTCTCGCTTCTCTGTTTAATTAGTTTACCAAACACGGTGCTACTGGTTTTTGGGAACCTCCGTGATCTACACACCCTGCGACGACGACAACAACAACAACAATTGCAGAACACAGAAAAAAAAAATCAATTTCTGTTGTTGTGTCGTGTTGTCTGGTCGTGTCCCGGTCAACTGCATCATTCTCAGAGAACGTAGTTGGCTGGGAAAAGTTTATGCAACTCCCTGTTTCTCGGTGTTATCTAGCAAAGCACAACACACCATCAAATCACCATCGTCGGGGGCTGAAAGCTAATGAGAGCTTAAACGATAACTGCAGCAGCGGCAAACCGAAGCTAAGCGCCAAGGGACAATTGAATTTGCTCTGTGTTGTCTTACTCGGTCGGCTGGCTGTCCTGAGCTGGGTCAACTAAGTCTCAGCCCCCCATGGTGAATGGTGCACATGGGGATGAGCTGGAAGTATTTAAAAGAACATTTCCCCCGCCCTACAGTCGATTTCGATGTTGGGGAATGGCTTCTTTCTTTGTTTGGCCATTTGTGGAACCGAGACGGGAGAAAGTGCATTCTGATGCTGTGAAGGAGGGGCGAGAAAATTATCTTGTACACAAACACAAGTCCGAAGTCGAATGGAACGGATTCCGGCCAAGCAGGCAATTGTGATTAAAAATAATGCCTCCGGAGAAGCTGAAGAACGACGGCATGCATTGTTTAGTAGGATTTTCCAGATCAATATGCGACAACAGAGAATCCTTGTGGGGGATTGTTCTGTGCATTTTGAGACAGGGGGTGGGGGCTAAGCTTGTGAAAATCGGCAGCTGGTTGAGATTCTTTGCAGGATTGGGACAGTGTCGTGTTTCTGTTTTTCGGTTCGCATGTGTTTGAGGTTTCGGAATCGTTCAAGCATTCATTGGTCGGATTTGAAACATGATGGGAGTGAAATTCTCTGTAAGGAAGCAATGATTCTACAATTTTAAACCTGCTTCATTAGCTGAACCAGACTAAAACAACAAAAATGAGGTGTTTGTTTCGAAGACAGCAGCAACAACAAATCGCCTGCTTCGCCCCGGGGAATAATTTTACATATTTCTCCATGACAACAAATTCCCAAAAGTTTTTTTTTCTCAACACAAGAGCAACAAAGATTCTTTTCCTCCGCATAAACAAGAACAAGAGAATTCTCCACCACCACCAGCGAATGGTTTTAAAGCAGCACATGTCAAGACAAAGTCGTTCGATAACCACGATGACTCGACTCATTTAACCGGAAAATTATTTCCTCATTTGTTTGGCGTCCTTCACATGTCGCTTCCAAACCGAAGAAGGAAGAGAAAACTTCCAACAAGACACAACTGGTAACTGGTTTTGGCAGTCGGGACAAAGTTTCATTCCAGGAAGAAGGATAACAAAAAACCCCTTCAGAAAGGATGCGCGCAGCGTTTTTTCGTCCTCTTTTGTGTTTGTCGTTTGGCAAAGTCAGTTGCTGGGAACTGGTGCTTCGAGAAATTAAGAAAATTTACTTCAAGTGGTCATTACGCGCATAAATATTAATTACTGCTTGGGAGCTGTTCAACCGGACGGACGGTCGGGACAAAAACAAAATGCGGTTGGGAAATGTTGAAATGTTGTCAACGACTTTGGCAGGGCGAAGATTGTCAGTTGAAATTACACTTTTGAATGGGTCGTGTCTGAAGAATAGTCAATTATTCCTTGGATAATCTTTTGTAGCGTAAGAATGGAAAAAAAAGTTATGATGATCGGCACAACTTTGCTGACATGTTTTGAGAAGTTCGAATTTCGCATTTACCTTGTGATCCGATCCTTTTCGGGTGTTTTCTTAAACAATCTGAATATTTATTCGTTGTTTGTCGATTAATAATGAAAGGTTGTTTAAAAAAAATTGCCATGTCATTCAATGGCTGAAGTTGGTTTAGTCTTTACATAAGAAGCTGAGCTATGGACTTCAAAGCACCGTCACATAGTCGAATAGGATTTAAAGCAGCTTCTTGAGATTTGTTAAAATATTTGTTCTGAAACAAATATTTTCTTATGAGCATGATGAAATTTATTACCTAGAGAAAAATATAGAGAGGATAGAATGTTAGTGATATAAGGTATTGAAATTGCGCAAACAATCATTTCAGTGGTAGCTGAAGCACATCTAACAGCTTGCTAGAAAGAATTTAAAAATACCTGAAAGTTTTATCTGTTTAGAAAAATGTATACCATACATTTAGCGCAGAAAGAGCGCAGAGCCATATAAAACATGAAATCTATCCAACAAATCCATCAAAATATCACAAATCGCGTTTAGCAAGACATGGTTGAGGTAATGTATATTTTTTTTCCTTGATTATTGGGAGTTTCAGCCTCGGGCTGGTTCATCTCCCAGCGTAGTCACTCAAATACCTTTTTGGGTATTTCCTGTAACTTATCCGGGGGTGAGATTCAAACTCCTCACTTTGGCGTGAGAGGTATGGATGTTAACCTCTGCGCGGGGGGCGCTACCAGATAATATTATCTCAACAGGGTTTTCAACTATCCCATAAAAATTTATTCTGTTTATGTTTTATAAATGTATGGAGCGGTTTGTCAAGAACACTAATCAAGAATAAATCACTGGCACCAGTGAAAACTATATTGTCAGCTCAATCTTGACAAACTTGCCAAGTTTTTCCAAAACAGTGATAACACATATAATAGTAACACTTCCATGTCTTCCTTTTTTCTATACTAAGGA
>JAHHFK020001058.1:0-22633 GCA_024533555.2 Aedes koreicus
TGAATTGTTTCATATTAGACGCCCTGTGGTCATTTACCTTTGCCAACATGTATGACCATACAAAATAATCCAAGGGATTCAGATCTGGTGAAATGGGAAGCCATTCACTCTTGTCCAAAAAGCCTGTCAAATTTTCTCGGCACCAGCCCTGAACGAGATTTGCAGTATGCGATGGTGCTCCGTCCTGTTGAAATACATAGTGATCATCTCCAAACACCTCTTGTACATATGGCTTGACAATTTTCTCCAAAACTTCCGTTTTATTATACAAGGCATTCACTTTAACGCCTTTTTCGATGAAAACCAGTGGTAATTTGCCTCGCTTGCAAATTCCTCCCTAAACCATCAATGACGCAGCACTTTGGAACCGTAGAATATTCCTATCACTCTCTACAACAGTTCTCGAAGAGAGAGCCCACAATCTGTCGTTCTGGACATAGTGAGATTGTTGCAAGACGAATAACTTTTCGTCGGAAAAGATAAATTCTTCCCCACCCTGCCGCGACAAAAGCAGACTTGCTCTTTCGAGTCGTTTCTGCTTGGAAGGTTCCGAAACTCCGCGAACCTTACGTTTCTTGAAAGCTTGGAATCCGAGGTCATTTTGCACTATATTGTGCATTGATGATCTCGAAACATTCAGATCTGCGGCCATTTTACGTACAGAGCGCTGTGAATTTCGTCTAATCCGTTCCCTGACCACTTTAACAACTCGTGCAGTCCGCACCGTACGAGTACGACCGGTCATTCAATGAGCAGGTGTCATGGTACCTTCGGACGGTTCGGTACCGCTTTACTCCGAGCTTTTTAAAATTTCTGAAAATAGCGCCCGAGCGCTCACCTTTCAAAAACTTTTTTATCACCACAGCACGAAACTCCTTCATCGCTGGTAAAAGATAAACACCGAATGAAAACAATCGGACATAACCTAAAAGCGTTTGCATAAACATAGTGCAAAACTACACCAACACATACGTGAAGCATGTTGAGTAGTTGCACGACACCAATGCAAGGAAAAAGTGTATAAGAATATATTGGACACGGTGTAATTTATTTTTGGTGATCACTTATTTCAGTAGCATTTTTTTCGAGTTCAATCTTTAAGCGTGATTAAAAGGATAAAATTTGCGAACTAATGTTTTTTCTAAGTTTTTAAAGACCTTCTAGACAACCCTTGATTTCAGATTTGGATGTTCTACATGATCAATAAAGAGATTTACGATGTCTCGACCGTACTTATTAGTTATAAAAGCTAATCGGAATATCATAACACTGTAAAAGACATGCTAAAGTATTTCTAGAATACCTATGGTACTCCAAACTATACTTGAGTTCAAATCTTGATGTTCTACATCATCAACAAGGCTATGTACTATGTCTCCACCATACTTATGAGTGGAAATAGCCCGACGAAAAATTAACATTATAACTGACAGGTAACAGTATTACCTAGAATACCTAAGATACAGCAATCTATCCTAGAGTCCAAATCGTCATGTTTCACATGGTCAACAAAACGGTTCACGATAAAGTAAAGCTTCATGGAACACCGTTGTAGACACATTTCATTCCAAAATATCTACGTTACTCCATACTATATGTTCTGGCACTGGTCGCATAGCCCTTACCGCATCGTAGTGCCAAGTGACAGCGGGAGGTAAGATGGACAGAGATGATAGAAGAGAGAGAGAGAAAGAAAGAGAGATAAATTGAGATGGAAAACCGTCAAACGTAGTCGAAGAAAGAGCATAAACAAAACAAAGACGTTGAGAGAATAGGCACAATCATATATTGTAAAGTTATTTTGGAAGTGTTCAAGCGGGAAGCAAAATAGTGTTTGAGTGGTGAAAGCAATCGAGAATTAAGTTTATTAGCGCAGGTGGAACTTGACACAGAACAGGACGAAAGCATAATGAAACAAAACAAATTGTTGCCCGGGTAAACAATAGGAAAAGCCTAGAGCTCTAAGCCGGAGTTAATGTTTGTATCGGCTTACGAATTGAGGAGCTTCAGTCTACCGAGTGTGAGGAAAAGGCGAACTAAAATTGTGAGTAAAAAACCTTAATCGTTGTATGAAATTTATGCCTCAATTTGTTAAGTTAAATTATTACAGTTTGATTTCCCTAAGTTTGGGTGATTCGCAAAAATAGTTCGAAAATTTATTTGATCGGAACAAAATCAAAGTTTTTACAACGAACAGCCTTCAAAATGACCTCTTCTTCTTCCAAAGACGAGCTATGTTTATTCTGCTCAATATCGGAGTCAATGTCCGAGGATGTAGAATGGGTTCAATTTAGGAAATGTAATCTTTGGGTTCATTTTTCGTGTGCTGGTGTAGACCATAAGACAGCCAATACCGTTTGGCGTTGCCCACGTTGTATCCAAGCTAGTGCTCAGCAGCTAAAAGTTCCTGACGGCAAAAAGTGGAGTAAGAAGTCCGGCCTGAAAGGCGATGGAGGGTCCGATCAGGGAGTTGGTTCTAACGTAGATCCAATTGAGAAGCAGTTGGAAGAGGAACAACTCGCCAAAGAGAAGGCCTTCGCAAAGCAGATGGAATCACGGAAAAAACTACTCACTCTGCAGAAAGCGTGGAGAGAAGAGCAGCTGAAGCAAGAACGGGAGATGCGTGAGCTAGAACTTCAATTTCAACGTGAGATGGAGGAGCAGCAGTTGGAGCACGAGCAGAGGAAATTGGAAGCCCAAACTGCTACGGAGGAGCAGTTTATGAAGAAACGGGATGAGATTAGGAAACGGTTCGACAGCAGCGTTATCAGACTCAACACTATGATGGAGCAAAGCAGCATTGTTGGTGGGACTGTGCAAACACCGAAGCAGAAGGTGACTTAGTGGTTGAATGGGCAAGTTGAGAAGATAGTCAGAAAGCCGTCAGCCACAGATTTTCGGGGAACGTATCCCAAACGAGGAGATCCACTCAAGGCGGGTGGGTGCTCGAGCTATGTATGCAAGCCAAATCCGATGAAGAAAGCGGAAATGATTGCAGAGACCAATTCGGAGTCAGACGCTGACAGCGAAAATAGTATATTGTTGGATGAACAGCTGGGAAGGGCAGGGTAATAAAACATCAATAAAAATGGAAAAAATAGCAATAAAAATGAGTGAAATCGCCACTACATTATTAAACACTGTGCCAACGAAAAATTAACAATTTGCACTAGAAAAACATAAAATAGCAATAAAAAATTGATAATTCACTTTCAATAACTCAAAAGTGACCGGTAAAACTTTCAAAAAATGCAATGGCAATAAGTATAAACGCAATAATAAGCTGATAGTTTTCTGTCATAATAATAAGTTCTAGCACTATAAAGGTGACAAAAATCTTCAAATCTTTCAAATCTTCCAATTGAAACCAAACAAATCGCAATAAAAAATCAAAAAAATAAAAAACAAAAATTTAAATAATTTGTTTGATTTTAATTGGAAAGATTTGCAAAATTTAAAGACTTTTGTCACATGTATAGTGCTAGGACTTATTATTATGATGGAAAACTATCAGCTTATTATTGCGTTTATACTAATTGCCATTGCTTTTTTTGAAAGTTTTACCGGCCACTTTTGAATTATTGAAAGTGAATTATCAATTTTTTATTGCTACTTTAAGTTTTTCTAGTGCGAATTGTTATTTTTTCGTTGGCACAGTGTTTAATAATGTAGTGGCAATTTTGTGCATTTTCATTGCTAAATGTTCATTAATTAGTGCCAGTATATATTTTAGTCGCTGGGAAGTAGCTGTCGCAGCAATGTCCACTGTAGTAGAGTTGGTGACGGGCCAGGGCGATGCGTTGTTCGAATATCGAGGGATCAGCTGGCCGCTAGGAAAGCGGTTTCACAACATCTTCCAAAGTTTTGCGGTGATCCTGAAGAATGGCCGCTGTTCATTAGCAGCTTCGAGCATACTATGGCGGCGTGCGGATTCTCAAACCTGGAGAATTTGAAGCGACTACAGGATTGCTTGCAAGGAGATGCGCATGAAGCAGTTAGAAGCCGTCTCGTTCTGCCGAACTCAGTTCCAGATGTGATTTGCAACCTTCGTAATGTATTTGGTAAGCCGTAGAAGCCGCGAAGTCGCTGCTAACAAAAGTGAGGAATGCTCCAGCACCGAGAGCGGAGCGATTGGAGTCATTCATCAACTTCGGGATCACGGTGAAGCAGTTGTGGGATCATCGATCACCCAAACAACCCGATGCTGGAGTGCAGGAGTTGGTTGACAAGCTGTCACCGACCATCAAGCTAGATTGGGTCCGGTATAAGCGAGGTAGGGTGGACAGTCCGCTGAGGATGTTCACGAAATTCACGAATGAAATTGTTTCCAATGTGTCAGAAGTGGCGGAGTTCTCCACGCTGTCAGTGAGCGAGCGCTCCCGAACTGGGAGAGAGAATCCTAAGAAAAGGGAATATGAGCATGTGCATGAATCCGAGCAGAAGCAGAGTGAGAGGGCACGCAGTGATACGGCCAGCCGGCCTTGTTGCATTTGCAAAATGACGGATCATCTGATTAGGAACTGCGATGAGTTTGGGCAGAGCGCCTAAGAGAGGTCGAGAAGCAGAAACTTTGCGGAGTCTGCATAAACAAGCACGAAGGTGGTCAATGTTATTCGAAGATTCGGTGTATGGTTTCGGAACTGCCAAGGACGACACCATCTTTTGTTGCATCGGGTGGAAGAATCGGTGCAGCTGCAGAAAGCGAAGCTGGATTGAACGGTAATCTTCCGAATGATGCCAGTGGCGCTCCACATTGGCAAGCGGCAGTACGACACCGTCGCATTTCTGGACGAAAGATCGTCGGCGACGCTGGTGGATGACACGGTGGCCAAACAGCTGAAGGCAGAAGGCACTCTAAAGCCGTTGATAGTAACGTGGACTGTGAACACCAACCGATATGAGAACGAGTCACGCAGCGTAGATATGATGATGTCAACGAAGGGGTCGAAGGATAAATTCCCGCTATTTAACACACAGACGGTGACCGAATTGCAGTTGCTAAAACAGTACGTCCGATACGCAGAGGTGGTCAATCTTGCTGCTCCATCACACTGGTGAGCAACCAGGAGCTGCATGACCTCATTCGATAACAATACGTGCGAGATGAGACGGCGGTAGGATCATATGACATTCCGGATCCAGCAGAGGAGAAGCGGGCTAGAGAAATTTTCAAATCGACGACGAAACGGGTAGGCAATCGATATGAAACGGGATTACTGTGGCGGAAAAGAAAAGGCAGTTTCCCGACAGCTATCCGATGGCAGTGCGAAGGAAGCGTGCACTCGATCGAAAGTTGGAGAAGGACCCAGCGTTGAAACAAAATGTGCTCCAGCAAATAGAGGACTATCAGGTCAAGGGCTATGCGCAAAAAATAACAACAGTAGAACTCCACCATTCTCAACGGTGTGGTATCTGCCTGTGTACGTAGTTCAAAACTTGAGCTCTTGAGCTCAGATCTCGATGTTGTGCCTGATCTAAAAAGAGATTTACGGTATGGAATTGCAGATGTTTGAGTTTTATTTTTTGTCCCGGACCTAAGTTGGAAATCCATTTTTTTTTGCCAAAATTCATTTTTATTCATCAATGTAGCCTCCTTTAAGAGTGATACAATCATTCTAACGTTTCTTTAGCTTTTCGATACCACCGGTGTAGAACGATTTATCGAGACCTTCAAAATATGCTTCAGCAATCACTCTGAGCAACATCTCTTTCCACTGAGCATATTTTTGAGTTCTGCGAAGAGCCAGATCTGGAGAATACGGTGGGTGCGGTAGCAATTCGAAACCCAATTGGACCATTTTTGCGGCTGTTATTAATGACTTGTGACACGTTGCATTGTCTTGGTGAAAAAGCACCTTTTTCTTCTTCAAATGAGGCCTTTTCTGGGCGATTTCGGCGATTCCATGCGCATCCCAAAATACAGAGGCCATTACCTTCCCAGCCGATGTTTGAGTCTTTCGACTCATTGTTGTTTTTGCTCTGCTTTTTCATACCCAAATGTTCGTGTATGATGGTGTAAACATTACCTTTTGATACCTTCAGAGTGTCAGCTATCTCTTGCAACTTCACTTTGTGATTGCGCATGATGATTTTCAGGGGTTTTTTCAATATTTTCCGGAAGAACTGCCTCATTTGGCCGACCAGGGCGTTCAACATCATCGGTGTCTATACGACCACTTTGAAATTGGGAAACCATCGTTTGATGGTCTTTTTCGATGGGGCAGAGTCCGGATAACAATTTTCAAGCTAAACTTGGGCTTGAACCGTGTTTTTTTCCCATCAAAAAGCAGTGATATATCAACACACGAAATTGATTTGAATCCATCGTTTTTAAGACAAAAGTAGCGTCACTTAAACCACTGTAACTCGATAAATAATTGACCAAACGTCATGAAATTTCGACAGTAATCTTTTGAAGGTTGGTTCTTTTGAAAAATCATATAGATATTTTATTAGTGGCACCATCTGGTAGTGAGACCTGGGACTTATTGACCGATGTGCTAGCTTCATACTATTAAGAGCGTTCTGGTTCTCCACAGGCTCCGTTTCGAATAAAAATTTTGTTCGATCCTCCTAACCGTTCGATAATTGTTACGGTTAACCAGTAGTCGTTTATCTGTATGATGGACTTTTACCACTGGAGCAGGCGTTATGATATACTTAAAGGCTGTATTGGATAAAAATGGCTCACACATATTAACTTACAAAATTTTACCGATTATCGGATTTTCGTGAAATTTCTAGGAAATTAAAAGCTACTTATGAGTTATGATTGACATAACCTCCAGTTATAATTGACATCATCTCCCATCCCGAATGCCTATCTCCCTTTCCGCTCCATCCGACACATTTTGTACAACCGATATTCCCAGTGTTTTTGTTGTTTGTACCCAAATTTTCTTCAACGCCAGCTCTGTTTTAAAAGTTTTGGGATGTTTGCAAAGTTCTGTCGTCATAATTGCAGAGAGTTTTTTAATTGGGCGAAGCGCCGGTGAATTTGGTGGGTTCAAATCATTTGGCACAAAATTGACTTCGCTGACTCAGTGCCACTCCAACACGTTTCGAGCGTAGTGGCCGGATGCTAGATCAGGCCAAAAATGAGTTAATCCTCTCTCCTTTCTTAACAAGAGATGTTTTTTAACGCATTTTTCCGTGTAAATCGCAACGTTGATTGTTTCGGAAGTAAAAAAGAGAGTGCTTATTTCACCACAACCTCAAATTCCTGCCAGATCAGGAACTTCTTGGCAAATTTTGATAATTTCTTCTAAAGAACATCCTCCGAAACATCGAACTTAGACATGGCAACGAAATATTCTTGCCCAGGAAGTTGACGGAAGTCGGCCTTGACGTAAGTTTTGTCATCCACCATGATGCAACATAATTTGATGTGCAACTTCGTGTAAAGTTTCCGAGCGCGGGTTTTCGCAGTGATGTTTTGCTTTTCATTCCGGTTTAGGGCTTTTCCACCATGTACATATCTTACTCAGCACGCTACATGGTTTTCTGCACCAAACCGACTGATACATTGGACTTTTTAGCGACATTTCGAAGTGATATGTTTGGACGGTTCTTGAACTGTTTCACCACGTTCTTGGCCATTTTACTGTCCATTGGACCTTTTTTACGACCACTCTCTTCCTTCCTTCATGTCCTCAAACACTCTTTGAAGGTTCTTTTCACACGAGACGCCTCTGGATTTTGATTGTAGGGGCACCAATTTTTTTCACGGACATTTGATTGTTTGATTTGACGACATAACTGGAACTACTGCATGACTAACTTTGACAGATCAAAAAATTTACTATGAACAAGATTTGCCCAAATTTCCATGTTTTTTACTTATACGGTTCAAAAGTTACAGAAGATTTTCGGTGTGCCATCGAATACACCCTATAGTTTGTCTTATCGACTACTGCCGACACAACACGGCTATTCTTGGCTGTTCAGTTGTAGAAGATAATAAGTCATACCTAATTTTTATTGGAACCAAACAAGCCCTGTGTCGAAACAAAATATATGGAAGGAAAAGGTTCACGAGAAAACATTGTTTCTCATCCCGAATTTAGATCGATGGCTATGAAATCGGAGTGGTTGTATCTGGGGTCATTGGTGACTGGCATAAACGATACCAGCTGATGAAAAAACGCATGAGGGCTGGATACTCCAAAGAATTCTACGATACAAAAGAGTTCGCCGTACAACAAAGTTGACAAAAATTCACAAAACATTGATTCGGCCGGTAGGCCACTACCTTTATCCGCTCCATATAGTGGCATTTCACTCTAGCTCTGAAAGATGCCTTCAAGTCTTCTTTGATGATTCTTCGCATCGGTTTTTGGAAAAAAAAATTGGCTTCCTTGGCAAGTTTCCTGTTGGGACGTACCGGGTTCCCTGAAATTTTTGCACAGACCGATTTGACCACGGACAGTCACTTTCCAGCTTCCGCTGCTTATGATCACTCTGTAGAGACTTTTTAATGCGATAAACTGTGGACCAATGACATCATACCATCTTGCAAATCTCCTTCGGCGTCTTCTGGGCTAGCTTTGGCGTAAATTTTCACAAATTAGCAATAACACATTTCCGATATTCTTATGCGGCACTTGAAAGTGAACATGAATGCGCTATTAACAGAACATGAATGCACTATTAACAGAAATAATTAATTTGTTACACAAGTTAACCCAATATTGAAGTTTTTTTTTGCATTTTTCACAGCACCTCATAAGGCTTAACCTAATGGGCGAATATGAAATTATTGAAAAACAGTTGATTTACTATAAATTTCATACATTTATCGGAAAAAACCAAATTGGCAGGGATGATAGCCCGTTTGGCATAAAAACGTTGGGCATAGAGATATTTGGCCGAATGGACTTTTGGCCGAATGGATGTTTGGCCGAAAGGGCGTTTGGCCGAATACAAATATCTTTTAATCATTCAATTCCGAACAACGTCGCAGAAGTAAAATAAGAAAAATTTAGTTTTATTAAGCCTCAAAATTATCAAATATTAGTTTTTCACATAATTCACCAGTCGGTTTATAATTTCTCAAATTGAAATGCATGAAATCATGAGAATTACATTTGTTTCATCAATGAAAATCCAAAGAACTGCTCATGTTTGAAAAAAGGATAAATCTCACATAAGAGTTTTATACAGGGCAAGCGCTTGAATCATAAGTTCACAGGAATATGCTGCGTCAAATATGCAGTGCTTTATTTCGTTGATCAGTACAACTCCAATGAACTGCTTATGTTTGAAAGAAGAAACAGTCTCGCAAAAAATAATAAACCGGGCAAGAGCTTAATTCAGATGTTGGCTTTCAAATACAGGAATATGTACCGTCATAGAAGGCCCATGTGCAAGATTATAAAAAAGAATGACAGATTCTGTCTAGCTGCTTAACATAATACATATATACACCTAAAATCAGGAGTCTACTGTTTTATTAAAACATATTCATACTGCTCTTGTATATAGAAAAATGGCCGAATACAATTTTTTGCATTTTTGAACATACAAATTTAGATTTTTAGTGAATTGATATAGTTGAAACTTAATAAGAAGGCTTAGTACTGCAAATGCATACACATATTGATAAACTCTAAGTGTAATAAGTCTAGAATATCGGGATCTAATGCGTTCGAGAATGTTTTTTTGATTCCTTATTTCCCTTTTTAGATCTTATGCGTTTGAAAATATATTTTTAGATTCTGATTTCCTTTTCTCTGCAATACATTTATGCTAATAGACAATTTTCGGCCAAACGTCCATTCGACCAAACATCCATTCGACCAAACATCCATTCGGCCAAACATCCATATGCCAACGATCCATATGCCAAACGTCCATATGCCAAACGTCCCACCCCCTTTGCAGGTGAGTTTTATACATTTCACTTTGTTTTAAATGCTTCTTAAAAAACACTTTAACGAATGTATTAGTGAAATGATTGTAATAGGAAAACTAGGAAAATTTCAAGTATCACTTAACTTAATCACTTTAAAAAAAACTGAAACACTTTTTCAAACTGTCACTCGAGCACTCGACACTGCAAAAGTCTGTAATCCGCAGACAAAACAGGCCTATCTTTCAAATAGAATAGCTTAGCCATCGTATATACTTTACCAGTGATTGTTTGTAAGAGAGTTTCAGTTTTTATTTTTATTTTTTTAAACAGTGATCAAGTGCAGTGTTTATTAAAATTTTCTTAGTTTTTAGCTTTATACACGTTTTAAGCTCAGACTACATACATCAATTATTGAAGGTTGTTTAGTAAAATACTCGACACTTTTGCTTCAAGCGAATCCATTAGAGCTTGTACAGTCGTATCCGGCACCTATTTATCATTCATTATCCACTTTCTATGCATGTAATTTGCTTCTTTTACTTTCTACTTTGTTTTTCTGAGTTCCCGCTTCATCATGGCCCAATAAGTTTCGATATGACGTAGTTCAGGGCAGTTATCACAGGTGCAGATAGCCTACCAAAGGAGATATTTCGATGTTAATTTGGACATTTTCTTCCTTTTGAAACGATGATGCATTTCAAATTTACCTTTTCCGGTGAAAATCTCTTATCCTGGCGTTTGTTGGAGGTCAGCTTTGACGTTTGTTTCGTCACCCATCACACAGCAACTGGCCAACATCCGTGAAGCGCATCATATCACGGGTCTTGGCAATAGTTTTACTGCTAGAAGTTTTGAACCTTGTATCCGTGTAATCCAGCTGCATGGACCATCACGAGTTGAAATGTTCAGATTTCGAGTGAATGGTTAATTCACCCGAAATCCGAACATAAACCTATTCTTCCGTCTTTCCACGTGCTGGTTTCCTTCCAGTTTCGCCGTGCTTGTGATCCAAAGTCAACTAGTCGTTGAACTTTTTTAGTACTCTTGAGACGGTTGACAGATTTGCAACAGATTTGCAGTTGAATTACAAAACAGTGCCACGCGTTTTCACTTGACTCATTTCCATCTTCGCCACTACAAACCACACAACCACCCAATTCACAATAAACTCCAGAGAGGAACTGCCCAAAATGGGGTTAATTTCTTGCCAGTGGGGGGAAAAAATTACAGCCAGTTGTTAGTGTTACTATAATTTCATGTTCGCCCTCTAGTATCATAATACCCAATTCGATACCGATCTCTAATTAATATCTTGGTCCATTCAAAACCCCTTCATCTGGGTTGGCAACGAGCCTACTCTTTTTGGGTCAATTTAGGCTCGGTTGCATTACCTTGGAACATCCTCCATCCGTCATTGCATGGAAGCCCTATAACCATCATTATCGTCATCATCATCATCATCATCATCATCATCGTTGCCGCCACCGTCGTCGTCTTCACCGTGGAATATTTCCCACCCTGTTTCGCACCTCTATCATTATCATCTTCGAAGTGGGTCTTTTTAATGGTTTCAATTATTGTCAGCAATCCGACAGATCTGACACTTGGAGTGAGTCGCCCTTTTTGTGAGAGTGTCCTATGCATTTCCAATGAAGACCTGAAAGACGCGAAAGCAGTCGATCGGCGGTTAGTTGTGGGTAGAACGTTGATGCGCTCTCCCGTTAGTCATCTTTTGTTAGCAACACAAAACCCGTGCCTGGCTAAATTGATTGACGATCAGATCGCTTCCCTTCGAACCTCTGCCACCCAGCTGGTACATACATAGTTGGAAACTATTCGTTCGATTTAAATGGCGAAATTCCCTGCATTATTAAAACTTCACGGTATGCGCGTGCGATCACAAACGCTTGGGCATAAAAGGAAATCGTCAACATTGTTATTTAAATTAATTAAAAATAGTTATGGCAATCGGACGAGACGAACGAGGGTCCTATTGAATTCCGTACAATGCCATCCGAAGCTGGCGCTGATCGAGCAGATTCCTCTCCAGTCAATCAGAAAACCTCGTTTGACTCACCAGACAACGAACGGAGGAATTCCCTCGCACACAAGTGGAGTGTTTCGGTGTTAATCTGTTTCTACACTGCTTGGCACCTTGAATGTCATCATCCTCCCGTACGGGGCATGGGTGGTTAACGAGAGGAAATCGATGAATATGTACATTTCATTCTTCCACCACCAGCAGCAGAAACTGACTAGCACTTGATGTCGTCATAGTTACGAGAGAATATATAGGATCTAGGAGCTGAGATATCAGGAACAACCGAGGTAGATTGATTTGAATTGAATGGATTATTGAGCAAACAAACACCTCGGAGCAGACAGTAGTATGTAAAGGTGTTTGAAATAGGGGGTTCTACAATAATTCATCAGTATTTCCATCCGATTAATCGTCTTCAACAGTATGAGAAGAATTTTGTGTGCATTAATATATGGATCGATTAAATGGATATTTCATGCGATTACCCTGTCACCTGGTGGTGAATCCATTTATGCATCGCCAATCGTAGTAACCAAGTTGTGTACAGAAAAAAAAATGACAGCGTTAGCAGTTGATTTGTAGCAGCTATGACGAAACAGTCGAGCAACTAGGCCCGATAATTTGTTGGTACTGCCAGCTCCGATGCAACGATTGGTGATGCATAGGTGGCTGGCTAGGTGGCGAGTCTATGTATTCGTGGACTGCCGAATTACCCGTCGAAGGATATCGTCATGCAACTGAAGCGAAACAAGCTGAAGCCGATCAAGGTGTTCCCCATGAAACGTGCTGTGGCAGGAAATCGTCGGGATCATCTCCATCTAGTCCACCTGAAGATGGGCTCGGTGAAAATGAATGACCTCCGCAAAGTGCGAGCTCAACATAATTATGGATTGGAAGCCGTACCACCTCAAGAATCGTGACGTCACGCAATGTGTGAATTGTATTTCATTTGCCAAGGGACAAGGAACTATCGCATGAAATTGCGCTGTGGCAAGTGTGCAGGAGCACATCCAACAAATATGCGAGCAAATGGAGCAGTCTGCCAAGCTCAAGTGTGCCAAATGTGGGTCAAATCATGATGTGCCAAAACCGTGTCTGTCCCAAATAAGCGAAATACATTGAAATCCGGTACAGAATGCCGAATCTGCCACCTCTCCAGTTGAACCGTCGGCGGGAAATACGCCAGCTGTCCTCTTCCGTCCAACAACGACTCGCAGCAGCCGCGGCAGTGCCGTTAATTCAAGACGTGCCCCTCTAACCTGGAGAAACCCAGGCACAAGCTCTACCGAACTTCATCCATCCCATAATGACTCGCTCTTCTTCCCGGCCCAGATTATGGAGTTCGTAAAGCAATGTACAGAGGGCTAAGCCGCTGCCGTTTCAAGGAACAATAAATTGAAGCAACCACCAAGATGCTGCTCGAACTCATGAGCCAATATAGGCCCTGAAGACACCATCAACAGCTCGTTGACTTTCTCAGCGAGAAGGAAAACGGCATCTCTACAACCACTGAGACGCACCTCAAGCCTGAGGTGAATCTCTACATCCCCGGCTTTCGGAAAGTAAGGCTGAGTCGTACCCACTTAGATAAAGGAGGAGTGGCCATCGCATTACGGCACAACATCAGCTGCCACTCGGTACCCTTTTCAGGCTTGTGTGTATACAGTACATCCCCCTTGCGGATGGAGATGTGAGACGTTCCTATATACGTTTACACTGCACAGCCCTACACCATCACTCACACTGAGGTCACACAGATCACAAGTACGAGCTCGTAGCTGAATCGGCCTCTTTCATGCTTGGACCATTGGACGATGCGGACTAAAGTTGGTGAGTAGCAGCAACATTGATCCACGTTTCCGCCGGTGTTATTGGCGGAACCACACAGGGATGACAGACATTGAGGCCAAAGGAGTTGCAATTCATCATCGCCGGCAACCTTAACGCGAAGCACCAGGCCTGAGGTAACGCCCGGAGGAACTCCAATGGTACCATCGTCTAGCAAGGCATCGAGGAAGGACAGCACACCAACTTGAGCCTAGATTCTTCCGTCCATTTGACCCGTTCCCGTTCTTCCTGACCAATATGACAAACATCTCCGATACTTTCGATCCGATCAGGAACTCAGCTCGGACCGCTATTCGGTGGTGGCCGAAGCAGGTTCCTCCGTCAAACGATTTCAAGCATGGTGCTGGTTGGACGCGATCCAATGACAACAGTACCCACCCGGAGTTGTGTGAAGACATTGACCCGTGCCTGCATCAAATCGACGAGGCGATATCCCTGGCCTGGGATCACTACGTATCAGCTTCCAGATCGGTGTCTAACTCTTGGAACCAAGACAGATCTACCAAATATCTCATTCGACTCCGTAATATAATTTGTCGTCAATACCAATAGATTCTGGAAGATGGCTCGAAGATACTTAACTTGCGCTGAACTGGCCGGCTTGACGTGCCTCAAAGGCTCAGTACAGCAAAAAGCTCTTTGGGAGAGCAACTTGTAGGCGGCGCTCAGTAGCGTGATTGCACGATAATTGCAGCAATCCAGCTTGTCACCCTTTTTATAGATGAGACACACGATACCTTCCATCCAATCCTCCGGTAGACACTATTCCTCCCAAATCTTGGTAATTATCCAGTGCAGCGCCATTGACAGTGCTTCACCACCTTATTTTAATAGCTTCCCTTGGGAGTGGGCCACCACAAGCAGCTTGGAAATTTGAAATACCTTTCAATTTTATCTGCAAGCCACTGGAGTGAGCAGCCACCACCTCCTGAAAGAACAAAATATGTGAAGAGAAAATATTGATAGGTCCGTAAGTGCACGGCAGGTTGCGAAATTGAATAGAAGTAGTTGAAATTGAGCGTGGGGCTTTTTTGGAAGGCGGTTCCGATCGAGGCAATTAAACCCCGCCCCACCACTACACAGTAGGCCAGAAGGAACCCCCCCCCTTGGCTTGGCTGTGTTTCTTTTCATACATTATCTATCTCCTGTAGTGCTGGGGTGGTAGTCCTGGCTCGTGACGCATTCACCAAGGTTCTTTATTTTTCCACCTTCGACCTCCGTTCAGCGGCCCGGTACACATCTACATCCATCACCCACCACACTCATCTGTGTACTCAATACCCCCGCACATACCAACATATGGAACGGTGCTGCATAGCTATAAAAGTACTATGGAAACAATAAAAAATAAATAAATAAATAAAAAGGTAAAATAAATAATCATGTTTCTCGTGAAAGTGAAAAGAAATCGAGGAACGCCAGGATAGAATTGCAATACTTTGCGTTCAATTTTATCAATCACAAACGCAGCAACCAATGAAATCATGTTTCAACAACAAACAGTTCAGATTTCCCCTCAATCGTGAACCACAATGATTGGTTGACAGCCTACAACAGTGGATATAAATAGAACCACATCGCGCAGTGAAGCTCATTCCATCAACGAAAGTTAGAATCGATCGGAGGCTAATCCGAAACAGCAGTAAAAAAGTCCACCACGGACAAAGGAAAAGCAGGGGACAGCGATTCGGCGTGTGTGCAGAAATCAAGTGCTTCAAGTACGGTGTTGCGTAGGCAGCGATCCGACAGTTGGTTTATTTCTAGTCACAGTTTGCAGGGCGAGTGGGTAAAACAAGGGGTTGAGAGTTACCCTTGTTTTCCCTTCGTTTGCAAGGTGCAGAAACCGACTTGGGGGGGGGGGGGGGGGGGGGGGGGGGGGGGGGGGGGGGGTGAAATCGGCGTGGTGGTTTCCCATCGAATCAAAAACGAGTGAACTGTTACCATGGATCCTCAACAGGCAAACAAATTTGTCCGGGCTCCTGGAGTGGCAACCGAAAATCTCGACAATGGCGCAGCTGGTACTGGAACTCCATCTCCCAAACGGTAGGTTTTGTTAATTTTTTTTTTCTCAATGAAATTGATGGATCTGTAGTCGAGACAGTATCCAGTGATTAATTATAAACTCTGATAGCTAAGGCAGAGTTTCTAAAACCTATCATGACCTCTGATTGTCGAGACAGAGGGTGCATGCAAAATTGTGAAAATTATTATGAAACTACCTCTGATAGTCGAGACAGAGTAACTGAGAATGTATATCTTGTATACTCATAGGAAATCGAAACGTTCGAGCTCAAAGCTTAAGCTTTTGGAGGAACTGTCTGCAATGAGAAACGAACTGGCTATCATGAGATCCGAAAAGGAGTCATTTGGTTCACGCTTTGCAAGCTAACAACACTAATTCGGTTGCTGCAAACAAACACGGTGCGTCAGAAAACGAGTCACTGCTGGCTACAATGTTGCATATGTCCCTTGGGTCACTGAACATCCCCGGAATGTAAGCCGTCGGATGGGGAAACACAGATGTGGATAAGAAGGCCTACGAGCACTGGAAGCATGCTTGAAATTCTGGTTGCGTCATTCAATCTAGTTCACATAACTGACGAGCAAGCAAAGATGGATATTTTCAAGATCAAGGCTGGCACAAAATTAGTGGAGGTTATGCAGGGAACTTCCACCACTACGGACATGCCGGATGAGTCTACCAAACCATTCTCCAATGCAATCGCTCGTTTAGATCAATACTTTGGATCCAGAACATACATAATCGGCCAGCGTGGCAAGCTTATGAACACAATTCAGTTGGAGCGGAGAATCCAACATATCGTTTGTACGACGAGTAGCAGCAGCAGCAAAACTGTGCGATTATAAAAACGATGAAGAGATGGAAGCTGTCGTACGTACTATCGTCAGAGGGACCACTGATAGCCGTGTTCGAATTCTAGCCCACAGAAACTGGGTGAATCAGGGTGATATGAACAGCCTGATCGCAATGGTCCGCGACCGTGAAATGGAGTTGTTCCATGAAGAGGAATATCAAAAGCTGAATAAACAAACATCGACAATAGCGGTAGTTTCGCAGGCTGCAGCGCCAAGATTTCAATTTCGTCGTGGTATGGTATCAAGACCAAGAAATGTGCATCAAGGAAGAGGGACGTTTCGGCAAGGACAATCGCGCACACAAGGGTCACAACGGAACGCTTGTTGGAGATGCGCTAGCATTTACCACAATCCATCCGTTTGTCCTAGTTTGGACAAAGTGTGTCACAATTGTAACCGTCGTGGACACCTAGCTCGCAGTTGCACTGTTATGTCTCGTCTAGGAGTTGGACAGAAGCGTCCCAATGATGGATCAGAGGAAGAAGAACCAAAACCTAAAATTGCTGCGATTACTCAAAATGGCGAAGAACTCGTTGAACAGGTACTAGACAACACGAATGCAGAATAACTAAGCTACCTTATCTTACTATTATATGAAATTAATTTGTATTTCTGTACATCAAAACAAAATTAACTGAATCTTGATAATTGTTAAAATTAATAATAATTATAATTAATTAATAATAATAATAACAATAAAAAAACATAGCTAAATACTGTATTTATAGTTCTTTTAACTTATCGGATGTGGTTAATAAGCAATTATCACAACTATAGTAAGTGAGATAAGATAGCTTATGACGGAAATATAGATCGACTTTCTCTCATAGCTGTATTCTTCCAGATACCAAGGCAATCAATAATTGTATATTCTCCTGCAGCTAGTTGTGTAGATCAAAAAGATTTTCCGACCGAGGACGACGCATTCGTCGTAGCGCATGTTGCGGGTACACGTGTCATTTTTTTCATTGATTCTGGAGCTCAAGTCAATACCATCGCAAAGGCAACATGGGACAAAATAATCAGATGCAACTCTTCTAAGAACAAACTGCTTAATTTACGTTATTCATCCGATAAGTCTTTGCGCGCATATGCTTCACAAGTGGAAATCAAAGTAATCGCAACATTCTCTGCTAAATTATACGTTTCTAAAGACAGGCCTGTTTACCTTGAAAAATTTTACGTTGTCGAAGAAACGAGATCGTTATTGAGCTTTAGCACGGCAGCCCGGTATAGTCTACTGGATATTGGCTTAAGAGTCACAGTTGGTGATTTGGGAAATGTCTGGCAATGCGAAATTGCCACGGTAACAACTCAGGCCCCTGAAGAGTTTCCAAGGTTCAACATTCCACCAGTACTGTTACATTACAATACCGAGATGCCACCCGCCCGAAATGTGTACACACATATTCCACCAGCATTTAAGAGTTTAGTTCGTCAGAAACTAAATGAGCTTTTATTATCCGGAATCATTGAACCAGTCACAGAAAACATGGACAAATCGTTCTGTTCTTCGCTACTAGTCGTACCAAAAGGTAAAAACGACATTCGCTTGGTAATTGACTTAAGAGGCCCGAACAAATGCGTGCACAGGACCCCATTCAGGATGCCAACATTTGAATCTATCATAATGGAGTTGCACGGGGCAAACTGGTTCTCAACCATTGATCTAAAGAATGCATTTTTTCACATCGTACTTGACGAACGATGTCGACATTTGACCAACTTTTTCTCAGGTGATTCATTGTATCGGTGTCGTCGATTGCCATTCGGTCTATGCAATGCACCAGACATTTTTCAAGAGGTTATGCAGTCCATAATTCTTTCTGGATGTGAGGGTACGGTAAATTACTTGGACGACATACTCGTATTCGGAAAAACAAAAGACGAGCATGACAAGAATCTCAAAGAAGTTTTGAATCGACTAGAAGACCATAACGTCAAGATCAATGAAAATAAATGCTTATTTAATAAACAAGAAGTTACATTTTTGGGATTTAACTTGTCTTCCGGAGGATGGAGTATTGAGCATGAAAAAATAAAGTCAATTCAACAATTCCGTAGGCCAGAAAATCAAAATGAAGTCAGAAGTTTTCTAGGATTAATCAACTACATCGATCGATTCATCCCCAATCGTGCAGACAAAACGTGGCGGTTAAGAGAATTAGCAAGAGCAGACAAATTTTACTGGTCTAAAGAATTAGATCTAGAGTTTGATTACTTACGGTGCAGTGCTTGGTCAAAGATCAAGACCTTGGGATATTACAGTCAGACTGATGAAACCGAGCTCTATGTAGATGCTTCACCTCATGGCTTAGGAGCTGTTCTAGTACAATTCGATGAAAAATCTAATCCAAGAGTCATTGCTTGCGCTTCAAAAGCATTATCGTCGGCAGAAATGAAATACCCACATACGCAAAAGGAGGCCCTTGCCATGGTTTGGGGTGTAGAAAGATTCTCCAATTATCTGTTGAGCACAACTTTCAAGATAAGATCGGATGCAAAATCGAATGAGTTCATCTTTGGAGGACTGCACCGAATCGGTAAAAAGGCTATTTCACGAGCAGAGGCATGGGCACTTAGGCTGCAACCATATGATTTTATCGTTGAGTGCGTCCCAGGAGATATGAACATAGCAGACACTCTTTCTAGATTGGTAGTCGAAAGAAGTCCAGCCAAATCATTTGACGACTCATCGGAAGACCATTTACTATTCAAACTGGATGTTGGAAATATGGAAATGAACTGGAATGAAATTGAGTTAGAAGCAGAAATTGACAAAGAACAGATTGAAATTCGGGAATCGATACTATCAGGTACATGGAGCTCAAAGTTGCGAAATTTCGAATGTCATGCAAAGTATTTGCGGCTGATGGGATCCTTAATATTCAAAGAAGATCGAGTGATATTACCGTTGAATTTGCGTTCTAAGGCAATTGAATTAGCACACCAAGGCCACATAGGTGCGGCATCAATGAAAAGAATTCTGCGAAACCATTTCTGGTGGCCTGCAATGAGTAAAGTGGTTCAGAAATATGTCGATAACTGTGAGACATGTCTGAGGCTTTCAAAGAAAAATTCGCCACTTCCACTCACAAGTAGAGAGCTTCCACAAGGTCCGTGGGAAATTTTGCAAATTGATTTCTTCACGGACAAAGATTTCGGCTACGGAGAATTTTTGGTAGTAATGGATACCTATTCTAGGTACATCCAAGTTATCGAAATGGCAAACACAGATGCAAAATCAACCAACGCTGCTCTGAGCAAAATATTCGAAGTATGGGGTTATCCTTTGGCAATTCAAAGTGATAATGGGCCACCCTTTCAGAGCGATAACTTTGTTAAAATATGGGAAGACCGAGGCATTAAAATACGAAAGTCCATTCCCTTGAGTGCACAATCGAATGGAGCCGTGGAAAGGCAGAATATAGGCATCAAAAAGGCTCTTGCTGCTGCCAAATTGGATAAAGTTAATTGGAAAACCGCATTGGAAAAGTATGTGCATACACACAATAAAATTCGACCGTTGTCACGGCTGGGAGTTACACCGTTTGAATTATTAGTAGGGTGGAAGTTCCGCGGAACTTTTCCTTGCCTTTGGGATACAAAATCTTCAGAACCGTTGGATCGCACTGATATTAAAGAAAAAGATGCAATATCTAAGCTTCAAAGTAAGAAATACGCCGACCAATATAGGGGAGCTAAGGATTCAAACATCAAGGTAGGAGATAAGGTGTTAGTAGCCATGCAAAAACAGCGAAAATCGGACCCTACATTCTCGGCAGAAAAATTCACAATTATTGCCCGAGACGGAGCTAAAGTAGTTATCCGTAGTGAAAGAGGAATTCAGTACTCTCGTAACGCTCAGGATGTTAAGAAAGTTCCGGAACATGTCATAGAAAATAAAGATTCTGCTGATGACGAAGAATCTGGGGAAAAGATATCAAATTCAGTAGAAGAACAAAACCGTGAAAATGGTCCTGAAATCGAGTTTAAGGATGATTCAGATATTTGCGAAGAGTTAGCTGATCGTCCCAAAAGATGTCTAAAGAAACCAAATAGGTTTAAAGATATGATTTTATACAGCATTTTTGAATAGAAAGGTAAATAAAAATAAAAATAGACCTTTTTATGATATATATGATCAATTCAGTTTTTTACAGTTCAAGAAGCTCAAGTTCCCGAATTATTATGGAATCAAACTCGCCACTCATGTGAAATAATGAAACAATATAAAAATAATAGATGCTATTAAATATATATAATAAATAAATCTGATATTTCATATAATAGAGAGTAGAGGACAAGGGTATTGTAGAGGTACTAATGGAAACAATAAAAATAAATAAATAAATAAAAAAGGTAAATAAATAATCATGTTTCTTGTGAAAGTGAAAAGAAATCGAGGAACGCCAGGATAGAATTTCAATACTTTGCGTTCAATTTTATCAATGACAAACGCAGCAACCAATGAAATCATGTTTCAACAACAAACAGTTCAGATTTCCCCTCAATCGTGAACCACAATGATTGGTTGACAGCCTACAACGGTGGATATAAATAGAACCACATCGCGCAGTGAAGCTCATTCCATCAACGAAAGTTGAATCGATCGGAGGCTAATCCGAAACAGAAGTAAAAAAATCTACCACGGACAAAGGAAAGCAGGGGACAGCAACTCGGCGTGTGTGCAGAAATCAAGTGCTTCAAGTACGGTGTTGCGGCAGCAATCGACAGTTGGTTTATTACTAGTCACAGTTTGCTAGCGCGAGTGGGTAAAACAAGGGGTTGAGAGTTACCCTTGTTTTCCCTTCGTTTGCAAGGTGCAGAAACCGACTTGGGTGAAATCGGCGTGGTGGTTTCCCATCGAATCAAAAGGAGTCAACTGTTACCATGGATCCTCAACAAGCAAACAAGTTTGTCCGGGCTCCTGGAGTGGCAACCGAAAATCTCGACATTGATACCTACAATAAACACATTTTTGAAACAATCACAAAATAAATTTAGCTCAAAGCAATTTTGAAATGATTCAACCATACTTCATAGTTAATAGAGCCATCATTTTACACATCTGTTATAGGGTTAAATCAAAACAAAAATGTTATAATTCCAATCAGTGTGTATGCTTGAAGCAACTATACAAAAATATAGAAACAACAACCTGCGGGTTTTCAGTTCGCTTTAAAGTTCACCATGGCGTCCGACGAGGAAAAATATTCGGAGGAAGTTATTTCTGAGTTTGTGGTAGATGAAGGATTAGTTCAGTTATTAAAATCATTCCAAGTAACAGCATCAGCAATTGAGGTTTTCATAAGTGAGTATTGTTTGTAATAATTCGATAATTGTACAATAATTGTTTTTTTTTCAGCAAATGGCTACGATATACCAGCTCTTATGATCATTGAGCGCGAGGAAGTAGAGCTCTCCCTGCCCTCGCCACTATGTAAAATTTAAACTGCGTGCGCTAAAATATAGATTCACTGATCGAGCTGAAATTTTGTACAGTTATGGTAGGACGCTGAAGGTTCCAAAAAAATCAAAGTGGGACGAACATTTAAATTTTGTGTTTCACCAAACGAGCTGAAATTTTGCACAGTTATTACAGGGTCCAAAAGGCTTCCGAAAATTATAGAATTATTATAAAGAATACTCACTTATGAAAACCTCAATTGCTGGCGTTGTTACCTGCAATGATTTCAATAACTGAACTAATTCCTCATCTACCACAAACTCAGTAATAACTTCCTCCGAATATTTTCCCTCTTCGGACGCCACGGTGAACTTGAAAGCGAACTGAAAACCACCAGGTTGTTGTTTCTATATTTTTGTATAGTTGCTTCAAGCATACACTGATTGGAATTATAACATTTTTGTTTTGATTTAACCCTATAACAGATGTGTAAAATGATGGCTCTATTAACTATGAAGTATGGTTGAATCATTTCTCCAAAAATTGGGTTTTGAGTTAAATTTATTTTGTGATTGTTTCAAAAATGTGTTTATTGTAGGTATCA
>JAHHFK020001059.1:0-26397 GCA_024533555.2 Aedes koreicus
GAACGCGGCATGTCACTCACGCTTTCACGGCCTTCTTTAAAGTCTTTGTGCCAAACAAATGTACGATTTTGTGACATAGAGTCCTCACCAAAGGCTTTTTGCAACATTCTGAGCGTTTCCGCTGCAGAAAATCCGTTTGCAACACAAAATTTCACACAAACGCGTTGTTCCAATTTTTTTATCCATGGTAAAAAATCGCCGAGCGTCTATTTTTCGACTAACAAAAGCAGTTGTCAAAACAAAACTAATGGATAATTTGCTCTCACACTTTGACAGAATATCAGAACTAGTGTTGCCATCTTACACTAAAAAGATTTTACCGAAAAAATAAAGGCGGCCTTTTTAAATTGAAAATTACCGGAACTTTTTGATCACAAGGTTATATATATATATATATATATATATATATATATATATATATATATATATATATATATATATATATATATATATATATATATATATATATATATATATATATATATATATATATATATATATATATATATATATATATATATATATATATATATATATATATATATATATATATATATATATATATATATATATATATATATATATATATATATATATATATATATATATATATATATATATATATATATATATATATATATATATATATATATATATATATATATATATATATATATATATATATATATATATATATATATATATATATATATATATAATATATATATATATATATATATATATATATATATATATATATATATATATATATATATATATATATATATATATATATATATATATATATATATATATATATATATATATATATATATATATATATATATATATATATATATATATATATATATATATATATATATATATATATATATATATATATATATATATATATATATATATATATATATATATATATATATATATATATATATATATATATATATATATATATATATATATATATATATATATATATACACAGCGATTCCACGGGAAAAGAATAGAGTTGAAAAAAAAGTTGTCCGATTTTGCTCAAAATCGCTTGGTATGTTCTTCATCGAAAATAATAAGACCCGTATTTTTTTATTTTTTTATTAGGATGACCATGTTCGATATAGGGTTACCAGAAAAATCGACATTTTTCAATTTTTTTTAATTTTTAAAAAATCATAACTTCTGAACCACTGGGTCGATTTGCAATGTCTTTCTATGAATAGAAAGCTCATTATTTTTAGTTTTTATTAAAAATATTGATTAAAATAATTAATGTACTTAAATTTGCTAAAATGGTCAAAGTATTGTTTTTTTATGATTTTAGAAATGTTGGACCACAACGACTATTTATTTTTTATTTTTTTATCAAAATTCAAACAATTTTTTTTTAACAATTTAAAAATCTCAAATGTTCATCGAGCCGTTTTTGAGTTATATTTTTTTTTGAAAATTTCAAGTTTTTTTTCCCATACACACATGGAATGAGCATCATTTTCCATCAATTCAAAATAACTGCGGGAATTATTTCATTGTAGTTATTTTATTTTAAATCAAAAGTAGCTGAACATATATTCAACGAAACTAAATGTAGCGGAAAGCATAGCAATCCACAAACAAAATCCCAAAAACTTGCTTAGCAAGGGTCAAGGAAACGGATATTCGTGGCTGTTTAAATTTATACCTTCATCACAAAAACAACTAACTAAACAACACAACACCAATTTGACTACCTTCAAACGAAGTAATAATGAATAACCTTGTTGGTATCAAACAACATTTTAGGTAACAAACAAACACATAAACACACTCAAGTACCTCCCCTACCTCACACACTGCGGTACCAACAAACCTACTATAAATACTAGACCTACTGTGATGTTCCCTTCAAGTCGAGCACTCGAAGTCTGTAAGTAAGCTTCCAGTAGAATTAAAAGGAATTTGCTCGCGTGTACTAGCAAAAATTTGAGAAAAGTGTTTCAATGTTTTATTTTTTATTTTTAAAAAGTGATCAAATGAAGTGTTAATTTTAAACGTTTAATACAATGAAGCACGAATGCTCAAATTGTCATGTTTGGAGTAATAGTTACAAGAAAGTTACTCCTAAACTATATGGTTATGCAGCGGAAAGGAGAATAAAATTGGATAAAAGCTGTTCCTACATTTGTAATACCTGCTATTGCAGACTTTATCGCTTTATCAAGAAAGAAAACGAGCCAGCAACTCCAAGTGCAGTTAATCTAGAATGTGGAAATCAAGAACTCACCGTTTCTGAACCATCGAAACTTGATGATCTCGCCGTTGCCGGACCATCAGCCACCACTAATTTCGCCGTGGCCGGACCATCTAGAGTGAACAATTTCGCCGCACCAGCAAACATCAATAATGGTGGTTTCGAAATAATCGATCCCAATGCCGCTAGATCATCGGAAATTGACGCTGTTCCTAGTGTTGGTAAGTAGAATAATCTCTTCTTTTTGTTTATTCAGACGTCATGATTTGCTACGTTATACAAGTTGTACTCGATTATTCAGAAAATTTAAAAAAATATCAGTTCCGTATAATCTTACCTAATCCGACCTGGTAGCTCAATTTGTAGAGCAGTTGCCTATCATACTTCAAATAATCGAATACAATCTGTATTACATTATACAAATAAAAATGTTCCTAACTAATTGTGATATTTTTCCATCTTGTTTTCAGAATCTTTGTTTTCTTTGGAATCAACGAGTGCTGAATCAATTGGTAGCGCTGCTGCCCAGAAACCCGGAGACGGACAGGAAATTCTTCAACAGATGAAGGCAAAATTTGATGAAACATCTGACAGAAACGATCGATATAGGATTCTAACTTCTCTCCCCAAATCCTGGACTGCATACAAAATTATGCAAGAATTCGGTGTTTCGCAACGAACTGCTCAACGTGCAAAGGAATTACAGATTGAAAAAGGTTTTATGAGCACACCGGAGACCAGAGTAAATATGTTATCTTTGAGCGATGATACTCTAACTGTAGTTAGGGACTTTTATAATAGTGACGAGATAAGCAGAGCATGTCCTGGGAAAAGGGATTTCGTTATTGAAAATATGGCAGAAGAAAAAGTGCATGTTCAGCGCAGGTTACTTTTATGTAACCTTCGTGAAATTTATTTGATTTTCAAAGAGCAATATCCTACTTTTAAAATTGGATTTTCAATGTTTTCCAGCAGCCGCCCAAAAAATTGTATTCTGGCTGGTTCAAGTGGAACGCATACTGTCTGCGTATGCATTTATCATCAGAATGTTAAATTAATGTTTAAAACCCTTAAGGATAAGAAACTTATTCCTAACCATTTAAAAACGTATCATGACTTGTTTTTTAAAATACTATGTGAAAATCCTACAGAGAAATGTTGGTTGAAAGCCTGTGATCATTGCCTGGGTACGCAGACACTGGAGAATGACCTGATGAATTTTCTTGAAAATATCGATTCCTTAGAATTTAAGCAATGGAAGCAAACAGATCGTTGTCATCTAAATTCAATGCGAATGGATGCAGAAGAGTTTGTGGAAACATTTTTAGAAAAATTAAGCGAATTATCTCCGCATAATTTTATTGCAGAGCAACAAGGTAACTACTTAAAACAACTAAAAATTAATTTGGAACCAACTGACTGCATTATAATTGCTGACTTCTCTGAAAATTACTCTTTTGTTATTCAGGACGCTATACAAGGTTTTCATTGGGCAAACGCTCAATGCACAATCCATCCTTTTGCCATATATTATAAGGATGAAGCACAAAATTTAAAGTTTACAAGCTTTATAGCAATCGCAGAATTTACTAAACATAACCATGTTGCCGTTCGGCTGTTTATAACAAATTGTGTGAATTTCATTAAAAAAAAGCTACCTCACCTGAAAAATATCCATTTTTTTTCTAATGGATCAGTCAGTCAATACAAAAATAAGATGACTGCTTTCAATTTGTGCCACATGTACAAGGACTTCGGTCTTAATGCAGAGTGGAACTTTTTTGCCAGGTGTTCTAAAGCGAAACGCTTCAGAAGCAAGTTTACAAGGCCATCATATTACAACTGCATACGAACTTTACTCTTGAGCTGTTTCTAAAGAAGATTCCAAAATATATTACGAGTTTTTCTCTGAAAAAGATTACAATGCAATGGAAAAGAAAATAAAGAACCGTTATACTCGTGTAAAACAAATCTCTGGGACACAATCGTTTCATTACTTTAAGCCACAAAGTGAAAATTACATTATCGTGAAACGGTTTTCGTTTTCAGATGAAGAAAAGTGCGTTAAATTGTAAGAATTTTGCCATGTAATATTTTTTTTTGATGAATTATGCAAAATCAAAATCATTATATAATCAAATTAAATGCTGAGTTTTAATTGAAGGTAATCTGAGAAAACCCTTGCTTGTAGTCTAAAGCTTTGAGATTTGAGCTCCAATTCCTTAATATAGCGGAGCCTGGTCCAATCCCGACCTCCCAAGATTCTCTCAGACAGCGCTTGTTGCCAAATTTGGAAAATGATGCTTATTCCATGTGTGTATGGGCAAAAAACTTGAAATTTTCAAAAAAAAATTAACTCAAAAACGGCTCGATGAACATTTGAGATTTTTTGATATGTTATGTAAAAATGTTTGAATTTTGATAAAAAAAATATAAAAATAAATAGTCGTTGTGGTCCAACATTTCGAAAATCATAAAAAACAAATACTTTGACAATTTTAGCAAATTTAAGTATATTTATTATTTTTATCTATATTTTTAATAAAAACTAGAAATAATGAGCTTTCTATTCATAGAAAGACATTGCAAATCAACTCAGTGGTTCAGAAGTTATGATTTTTTAAAAATAAAAATTTTTGAAAAATGTCGATTTTTCTGGTAACCCTATATCGAACATGGTCATCCTAATAAAAAAATAAAAAAATACGGGTCTTATTATTTTCGATGAAGAACATACCAAGCGATTTTGAAATCGATTTTTACTGTGAGCCATGTTTTCAAGCATCCTGTGAGAGTGAGTGAGACAACACCAAAACACGGCTCACAGTAAAAGTCAAACAGACAAAAGATTTATAGCAGCGTGCACAGGCTCATGACAATTTAAGATGAACTATAAAGCTATAAAACTATAAAAAACCGTCTGCCCAAAAACCAAACTTTCCCCCTTAAATTCTTTTAAAAAAAAAAAAAAAATTTGTCGTGGTTGGGGTGGGTTTTCCGCTACAAAAAATTTCCTTTTGGCGCGAGGTTGCCTTTCCCCGGGGATTTTCGGCGGGTCAGCCATTCAATTAAGCTGACATTTGACTCAGTATTTACATGGTTTATTTTTACGCGACTTTTTTAAGCGGCTGTATCTAAAAACTATTTCTTACCACCATTCAATTCTCCAGACCTTTTCACGTAAGTTACGCTCCTTTTGTATGTGTGTATGTATGTAAGGTTGCCACCATCCCTTCTGAGACCTTGTCATGTATGCAACTCCACTTAATAGCTAGATCAAATTGAGCCTCCGAACTGAATTCACAATATCGCAGTATGATGGGCCAAAAACGGTGGGGCGGACCCGTAAGCAGAGACACTTACGCGAAACCCGCGGGAACATAAGATTCTCCTTCCAACGATACGATCCAACAAATCGAATAACCCAATTCGCAATACTTATTAAGCTTTCTACGGGATGGCTTTTTAAGAAGGCCGCGTCACTCTCACTGAAACTGTTGGAGTAGACTTCACAGCATCACAATCAAATCGGTAGGGTAAAGAAAATGATACTGCTTGTTCCATCCTAGACGCCGGTTGCCATACCACTCCATTGTTTCAATTCCAGCTTGAGTGATACCCTGATACTCCTTCCCTTCCCAATATATATTCAATGTCATATAGTAATATATAAAATATAGTTTTTTTTTGGGAGGTTTACTGGCGGGACTCTGAATAGAGAAGAAACCTCTACACCAGACCTTTGACGATATCGTTGCGTCGATCCTTTCGAATTATTTTGCCAGCCGTACACGGAACATGTCGTCCAAGAAGACGCTGTTGCAAATGACTTGGAACGAGCCACGTTTGAGAATTTTGAGTCCTTTCGTTTGATTTTTTTTTCCATTGTCTATTTTTTATTTTGTTAGTCAGTGTCACGTTTACAACTTAAATAATTTGTTTCGTTATTCCTTCTGTCTTTTGTAGTCTAATCTGTTGTTGTGTCATTTATACGTTTTGAGATTTTTCCGATGCAGTTTTCTCGAACCAAAAATAAGGAGTTATAGTATTGTTCCTTGTGTGTTAGAACTTAACTCCTTTTGAACTCCTGCCTCAAAAGGTGTTACATTTCCCAAGTTTGCTTCTCCTTTCTCTCCATTATGTTCATGTCCACTGTTTTGTATGGTATCATTTCGTCTCACCTCTTCTGGTTCATTTATTTTTGTTTGCTTTATTCTTTTTGTGTGTTCTACATTATTCAATTTTGTTTTTTGCTATCCTTTCATGGTGCCAATTTCCTAGTCTTGGAGGTAACGTTTGGAAATACGTGTTGGTTTGTTTGTTTTTTTACGGTATTACTTCGGGGAGGGGGCTATTATGCTTGTTAAGCACTCACTTTGGCTAACTACTTAGGACTTTAGTCCGGGATTAGTCGGTGGGTCCACCGACCTTTGGTGGAGTTATTCCATTCCCTTTGCCACTTAACTATAGATGCGGCTCTAGTGGTCTTTCGAATACCTCTTGTTCCACGTACTCTCTAGCTTATTCAGATAGCTCTTGGTACTCAAGGTGGTGATCCATGCCGGCCCGCCGTACCTAAGTATGGACAGGGCGACACTGGCTTACTCCCTTGCACCGCCGAGCTATTCGACATCATGCGGAATGCCGATATAGCCATAGAGGCTTTCTTGCAAGCGTAATCGACGTGGCTGATAAAGGACAGCTTATCGTCGATCATGACCCCAAGATACCTCAAAGACCTCTTCGATTCGATTGTGCAGTTGCCTGCACTGATCGTCGCATTTTGCTCCGATTTTCGGTTGTTGTGGGACGCCTGCGGTGATCTGGACTCGTTTCTGGCCTACCTCTGTGTTGTACACCAGTACGCGATTCTGGAAATAACTTCCCAGAATCTTGTACAGGTACCCAGGAACCTGAAGACGTTGGAGCGAGTCGGCGATAGCCACCCAACTGGCGCTATTGAACGCATTTCTCACGTCACGGGTGACCACTGCACAGTAGCGGACTCCACGCCTCTTGCGCTGGATTGCCAATTCGGCCGTCTTAGTGACGGACAGAATGGCATCCACCGCCGACTTCCCTTTACGGAAGCCCAACGGGTTATTTGACAGACCGCCTATACCCTCCGTGTATTTTGTTAGTCTGTTGAGGACTACCCTCTCGAGCATCTTACCCGCTGTATCCAACAGACATATAGGTCTATATACCGATGGATCCCCTTGTGGCTTCCCTGTCTTTGGTAGCAACACAAGGGTCTGAATTTTCCAGGCGTCCGGAAAGACCCCCTCATTCAGACACCTTTTCATCACCACCCTGAACATTTCGGAAGCCAGCAAGATAGCCGTCTTGATGGCCAGGTTCGGAATACCATCCGGTCACTGTGCTTTGTTCGCCTTTAGCGACTTTGCTATCGCAATGAATTCTTCGTTCGTCACGTGGTCACGGGTGTTCGGCTGAGCCGCCCACCATTCCGTCGCTATGACAGCATTAAGGTCTGGGATACTGGAACGCTTGTCATGGGACAAATCTTCAGCGGCGGGGGGGCATGGACTCGGGTCATGAAAGAGTCCCCCAACGAAAACCTGCAGCAGCTCTGGTGATTGCTCGGTTGGAGCCGCCGTTCCTCTGGTTTTGGCCATTACTACCCGATAGGCGTCATCCCACGGGTTCGTATTGGCCTTCTGACACAGGCCCTCGCTTACTGGCCTTTATCTCCCTGGTAGTACGTGTCGGTGAGTTCAAATGTATTCCTGCTCAGCTGTGATTTGAATTCATTTCTTTTAGGTCAGTTTGCCAGTCGTGCAAGGATCATATCGTCCATTAGGACACTGTTATTACTAATTCAAAAGATATTATACAGTGACGGACAATACAATAAGGCCAAAGCCCGATTTTCATACTAAATGTTCATGTTTGGAGGCTTGTCTTTCACTTTCCCGTGAAGTAATTTTGGCAATAGCCTAGAAATAACCTGAATTTTCATCTTTAATAAATTCATAATTTTTCATTCTCCACTTCAGAAACTACAGACACCACCTACGACAAAACAATAAGACCTCTTTTTGATATCCATAGTTTAGGCCATGTTGATGAGTGTGAATTACAATCTATAGTATACTGATACTAAAATGAACCGTGCATCAATAATCAAAATTCAGATCCTCAAATTCGAGCATCCTTTATGGAAATCAAAAAGTGGTCTTATTGTTTTGTCGTATGCAGTGTCTGTAACTTTTAAAGTGATGAATGAAAAATGATGGATTTAATGCAGATGAGAATTTAGGCTACTTCTGGACCACAGCCGAAAATTCAGCTCAATTGGTTCTCGAGAAAATGAAAGGCAAGCCCCCTAACATGACCATTTTGTATGCAAATCAGGCTTTGGTCTTATTGTATTGTCCGTCACTTTATTTGCACGGTAGCTCTCTACGGCCGGTATGATATATGACCGGTAGTTCTCTACAGCCACGAAACATGGCCATTGCTAGTGGAGGACCAGTTGGAGAACCTCCCATCGTACACATCGCAAAAATCGGTCGATTAAGATGGGCTGGGCATGTCGTAAGAATGTCGGACGACAGCCCTGTGAAAATGGTTCTCGAAAACGAACCGACGGGTACAAGAAGAAGAGGCGCGCAACGAGCAAGGTGGATCGATCAAGTAGAAGGCGACCTGCGGACCCTCCGCAGACAGCGAGGCTGGCGAAGTACAGCCATGGACCGTTCACAATGGAGATAACTTCTGTGTACAGCAGAGGTCACACCGGCCTTGGTCTGATTGGTAAGGTAAGGTATATTTGCACGGTGTTATTATATATAATCATTTCCTTTTCCATTGTCTTATTAATGTAGAATGTTTTGTACGATATCATTTTGGCTTATGTCGTCCAATCTATTTATATTTTTCCGCCTTGGTCTTTTAACGTAATATAAGTTCACCCATCACATAAGATAGTGAGTGGTGAGTCTCAATTATTTGTATTATTTTGCAATTTATAATAGTTAATTATAAAGTTCTTACCTCGATGATGCGCAAGTGCGTTGTTAGTTTTTACTCACTTATAACCCGTTATTTCTCACATGAAATCTGCCACGACCAACTCGGCAGAATGCGCCCATACCCCATCTGAACCGAAGGGCAGGGATATAGTAATATATACAATATAGTGAATGAATATTATAATGATAACAAATATAGTGAATGAATATTATAATGAAAAATAGTATAATGAATAAATATAAGAATGATAGTAAAAATTCAATTTTTGAACCTGAAAGTTGAAATTGATTTAAAATTGTTTTACAAAACTTGGGATATCCATGGTTGATCTGAAGTTATTTAGCTCATAAAGAATAGTAAACCTTGCCTCAAAGATACTACAGTGATTTTAATGAAATAAATTTGAATGCAATAATATCACATCATTTAATATCATAATATAAAATAATAAACTGACGTTATAATGAAAAATAATAATACAAGCAAGCCAGAAGAACATATATCCGTAACTTAGCTGGTCACCTACTCATCGAAAGACTTCCGCTGTTGCAGCTTCTATAGGATTAAGAACTACTAAGATTAGATTTTTGTTTTTCACAATTAAAGTCAAAGAACACATAAGCGTAGGTACAATATATATCTGACATCCACTTGTTTGTTACTAAAATTAAAAATTAGATATGTATTAATATCCTAATAGTCTTGGAAAAGCTGAAAACAGCTAACAATAAGGCGAAATAAATTTCATATGTAATGCCAAAAACGGAAACTTAATAAAACTACAAGAAGAAATTGAATTTTCCGATAACTCTTGTTGGTCTGGACCCATGAATGATTCTTTATGTCTGTGAAATAGGAAATGAATGATTATAAATTATATAGTTTTGGTGAAGCAGGAAAAAGCTTTTTTTGAGTAGAATTTGTCGTATATGATTCTTTCTAAAAAAAAAACGTTAAACACGTTCCTATTTTTTCAAATACATAACGTAGGTTAGGTGGGCTATAATTGACATGGACGAATATATGTAAAGCTGAAAATGACATAGATAGAAAATAGAAAATATCATAGATAATGATAATAACAATTTTAATTGTATTTAGATGTGTATAGATTGTGGTCCTGCTGCAATGAATTATTACCACGAGAAACAAAAAATTAAAATTATTTTACCATACTTGAGATCTGGATGATCTGGAATTATATACCGTGTAAAGAATAGTATATCTACAATTTTAATGTGCTGCTGCTGCAGTGAAAAACGAAGTGAGTGATATAACCACAATGGAACTGACTCTTAGCTTCGGGTCTTGACATAAGTCCAATTTTAAATAAGTCCAATTACAGCCTCGATTATGCCCACTGTGCATCGTGAGAATAATTTTATTCTTGCTTCTTAGAGTAGTCCTTACAAAAATAAAAACGACGAGCGTAGCGAACTTAATCAAACAGACTGTAGAGGCGAGAACATTTTCTGAAATTAAAGATAACTCCATATATACTAGGCTGCTTGAGTACAAATTTTATGTTTTAGTGATAATTTGGTACGCTTCGCTTGATTAACGAATGTGGAAAGGAGGTATGTAGGTTATATTTCAGAGAGCAGAGTGATGCTGAGACTTTGGAAATGTTGCGTATGAGCCGAAGTATGACAATGAATTCTCAAAAGTGGAAAGGTGTTTACGTAATAGTGCACAGTGGCTACTCGCAAAGCACCACTACCGAAGGTGCAGCAGATTGGGAAGGACTAGATCATTATAAAGCCAAATTTCACCCTAAACAGACAGAACAGTTGAATAAATTAAGAAAATTTGGCAAACAAACCTCATAGGTGTTGTTTTGGAAAAAGTACGGGCATTCGGATTCAGAGCCGAAATTGAACAAAACATAGTTGGCTACTTAGTTTACTTGTTTCATTTAATACCCGGAACGTTTGTTGACAATCGGATGAAACGCTGAATTTTGCCGAATTATTCTATGCGATGTAATTTTATCGTGGACATCCTTTATTGCCGAAGAACACTTAAATTGGTTTACTTTATATCAACTTGATAAACTATTCACATGATCACGCAACTGACATAACGGTTGTTCAATAAAAAAATAAAAAATTTTTCAGCCACACAGCAAAAAAAAATTTTTTTTTCCAACGAATTCAGTATTTTTTATTAAAAACATAATGTTTATTCTTCAAAAAAAACGTCAATAAATATTGGAGAAGGGGCCCTGGTCAGCCGTACGACGTAACTTAGTCGCGATACTCTCACAAAAGCGCTAGACGGCACTGACGTCCATCTTCCGGATACAATTCCGGATCCTCGTGGTCAACTGCTTCATATCCTTGGCCTGCCAATTATTTTTGTACACTAGGGCACTGAGGGAGCCGAAAAAAACTTCAATGGGACGGCACTGGAGCAAGTTGGTCGGGTTCCTTTCTTTCGGCACGTACGGTATCTTTTTCTGCTCAAGATACTCCAGCGTCTTCTTGGCGTAATGGGAACGCCTTGTCCGGCCAGAAGACGTACTTCCCATCCACATGATGCTCCTTTAAGAACGGCAGAAGAATTTTCTCAAGACACTCCTCCTGGTACACTTGTTGATTGATGGCCAGACCACTCGGCTAGAACCATGGCTTCAAAATCCCTCTGTCCGATATGGCGATGTACAGCATAAGTTTTTTTTTCAAATTTATGCTTAAACTTATATTTTACTTCGGGGGTGTGGCCGACTTGTTGCTGGAATAGTAGCTGTCATTTCCTGGCATGTGGGTCTTCGAGAGCGGAAAGTAACTTTCGTCGTCTAGCACGAACGACGTCCCGCGGTTGTTTTTCGTCATCCACCGCTTCCTTCTTCTTCTTCGTCATTATCTTCGCCGGACGGCCGCTACCGACCTTCCGCTCCACGCTCAGGGATGCCAGGATAAGGTAAACTGTACTCACGGGCACGTTTTCGTCTCGAAAGTGGTCTACAGTAAACTTTTTTCCACGATGACCATGCGTTTCGTAAAACCGTACAACACGCTCGCGGAGTGCTTGCTGTTTCGACGCCATCTTCGATTGAACTGACAGCACCCGAGCGAAAACAAACATGCCACCCATTTCTAGGGAGTCCAGAGAGCAATTATCTTGGAGAAAAAAAATTTACGCTCTTTACTTTAATTACAGAATGGTATTGAAATCATTCTCATTTTGTATTGAACACCCGTTAGGGGCTTCTTACGGTTCTCACTTTCCCCGTGACCCCCGTTATGAGGAAAGTGACTCTCATTTCATTCACACGAAAGTTTTTTCACCGTGTTTCATTTTCCCCCGTGAAGTGAAACTCGTAATAAGGCTCATACTGTACCTACTGCATTGTGACATAAAGGGTGAGTCGATAATTATTTCGACACTTTCAAACTTGCGTAACCGTTTTCAGACATAATCAAAATCAACCAAATTTTGCCCAGTTCCTCTATAGAGTGTATCATTTACATCCGCTTATTTGTGCAGTTGTCAGTGAGATTCCATTCAAGGCGGAAGATAATCAGCAAACCGTTCACGAAATGATTTTGATATGCCACATGCAAAGTACTTAGTTGTCGCGTCGCGTCTTTGGCAAACTAATGAATATACATCATTCGACCTTCTCAAAGGTCTTTCAAAGGTTCCAGGAACGGATGACAGTGGACCACAAGCCAGGAGCGGGACGAAACGGGAACACCGCGTAAAAAAACGAGAGAGCGAAGATCCAGGTAATTTTTCTTCCACCCAATAATGTTACCAGCAAGGGTCAACCGATGGATCAAGCTGTTATCAAGTGCTATCAAGAGACGCTATAAGAGAAAACTGACGCTGAAGCTGGTTCTAGAAGATGAACACCTGTCGTTCGATCAACGGTCGAAAAAAATTTCGTTGAAAATGTATTTGGATTGGTTGGCAGCTTCGTGGGAGGAAATACGTACATCTACCAACAGAAACTCATGGAATAAGTATATTGACGAGTTTCCAGAATTTCACTATGATGAAGGTTCAGGCTCCACAGCAAACGAGGGGCACGATGATTCTGATGAAATAAGAGCACTTTTAGATGCAGCCGGCAAGCTGGTTGGAACGCAGACCAATGAAGATGATTTCAATCGGTGGATGAATGACCAAGTAGTTGATTCAGAAGGTAATTTGGTATTCGGAACTAGCCAGGTATACACCGATGAAGAAATTATCGAGGGAGTACTCCGAGGTTTCGATAATTCAATTGGCGTACAAGAAGAGTGGCTGGAGGATTCCGATTTCTGTGTGTATGCGATTTGAGATTCAAAGAAAATTAGATCAATTGTTGGGGAGGTTTTTGAGGACCTAGGGTATGTGTCTCTTGCCTAATATGCAGCGGTACATTACATATTTAATCGTAACTCAGTTCAACAAACTGAACGTTCGGTAATCCGATTTAACGGATTTCGGTTTGCCAAGGGAAGGTCCATTAATTATGTCCCGCAGTAAGGGGAGAGAGGTGGTTTGGGAAAACGTGACAATCCATACAAATTTTTTTGAAAGTCCATATAAAAACGTGACAAGGGAGGGGGGGCGGTTGTTATAAAAAGTCACTTTTTGCGTGACATAATTAATGGACGTTCCCTAAGTAGTTCAATGTTTTACTAAAGAATGACCTACTTTTGCTCCCATACAAATCTCCGTATGAACAGGTTGAAAATATGTTTTTCCCTATCCGGGCCCTCAAAAACGAATTGAAATTGTCTTCTTCCTTTTATTTCATTTAGTTTCATTCCATGATGAATACAGAAATAGCCACACCCCTTAGCTGAAAAATTATTTTGCTTTGTTGCCGGTATCTGTTTTTATTACTGAGTCTCGTCCCCTCTTTAGAACTTTGCTTCGTAATGTATTTTCGTGCATCTCTTCATTCAGGGCTATGCTATCAACGATAGTATATAGCACGCGAGATGAACCGAAATGATTTCAGTTTTCGACAGGAGGTCTCAGCTGGTGGTTCGGACAGAGATATGTCCACCCGCCACAGTCCGCCCGGTTATGGTATAGGAGACATAGGCATGCAAGACCGGCTAATCGGACGGTTACCGGTTTCCATGTCTAAACAATACAATGACAAAATTTAAGGCCGCTAAAAACTGGCCATTTGTCCCTTATGAAATCATTTCGGTTCGTCTCGCGTTTTATATACTAGCGTTGAATAGTATGGCTCAGAAAGATGAAGATCACGAAAATGCAGTATGGAGCAAAATTCATAAGAAGGGGCGGGTCCATAGCAAAATTATAGAACTATTTTATTAACATTTTAACCAACCATATGTGTAATGATACGTATAAATTAGATAATACTATTATTACTATAAACCAACGCGGTCCTACGTAAACCTTGCGGTTAAATTCCTTATAGGGAAGATGTACCTATATTAATCTCATCACTTTGCAATTCATCCTACTTGAAATAAAACGATATACACGTGACCGGATTAATTAGTAATGTTTGTTGTAGTTAATTAACGTAAGCAAACATTATTAGAAAACGAAACCGATCCTTCAACTACTCAATTGTTTGATTCATCGTAGGATGAATATAGTAACAATGAGATTGATATGGGGGCAGTTTCCCTATAACCCACCACTATTTTTTCTTTAGGCATTCCATTTTGAGCCATATTCGCTATAGTCAGCACATTATTTTACAAGACAAATAAAAATTCAACTACTTTAAAACATCTACATAGTTTTTACATATGATCGATCGTCCATACCATTTCAAAATATTAGAATTCCTACTAAATAGATTTTGGTTTGGTTAAGCCATTTGTAGATTCATAACCACACACTAATACATTGTCAGCAATACACACATTTTACTATGTAATGGATACATTAGACCATAGTTGGGAACATGGGAAATAATGTGTCCCTAGAATTCGGTCTACGGTATTCCTGTGAAATCAGTGGTCATGTTTCGATGTGATCAGTTAATTTATCACTTGTGACTATCTTCTGTGTATCTAGTATGCCTTACTAGGCATATTGAGTCACTTTAGCAAAATTTAGGACATTTGAAGATCGTGAAGGTAATCTGTCAGCATAACCAGTGAAATAATGATTGCTAAAAAATAAGGGAAAAAGAAAATCTTGCTCAAGAGCATTTCTACAAATTGATAACTAACGTCTAAACTGTCTAAGATGCCAACATGATTTTGTTGATTGTTGCAGAATTTATGACACATTTGATGTATAGGCCGAATGAAGGAGCTAGGCTGACATTAAATCCCGCTACCTTAATTTGAAATCATTCACACAAAGTGGAATGCCTATTTATAAATTATCATTTTTGATGATCATGTTTTTTTTTTTCAGTTTGTAGAACGTCAAAGAGCAACTTGTGTCTTATTTCCGTCTCAGTTTGTCATTGTTATTAACGTGTTATAAATGTGCCAAAGGACTGTGTGGGTCAGCCTTCTATCGGCTATCTTATCCGGCTAGCATCTCAGATCGCTGGCCAACCTAAACCAGAACGACCCTAAACTATCTAATAGCCCAACTACAGCCATCTAAACAACAAATCGAAGAGTCGTTTCAGAGCTACTATATAATCCTAAACGTTGTCTACATCAAACAGGCGGTCGTATTCTATACACAAACCTAATGATATTTTTTTTTGTTTTTGTGTTGATGAGATGTAAGCGAATCAATAATGTGTTCGATACGATGGATTCATATAAAAACTGAACGAATAATTAACGCACAATACATGCATTCTTCTTTATAACAAAATGTTATATCGACAAAGATTTTTCATTAGGACCTAACTGACAAACGTAAACAATGGCTTCTTGCGTAAATTTCTCGTGGCACAAAGACTTCTTATGTAAGCCTCCAATTCTATCGAATAGGTGAACTCTTCCTCATCGAAATGACCGTGGTGGATTGATTAGGCGAGTTTTCAATGACGAGAAATTCGCGGAAAAAGCCATTGTTTACGTTTGTCAGTTAGGCCCTAATGAAAAATCATTGTCGATATATGTATTCTGCCTTCTACCGTATGACTCATTGGCGATTCAATTGGTCAAAGAATCATTGGAATATGTTTGACTATTTTTATTAAGGCTATTTGTGATCCATTGTAAAATACGACCATATTCCCCACAGTTTGTTTTAGAAAAGTTGAAATGCAGTTGAAATAGTTCCTAACAACAATAAATCAATTACTAGCCAACAAACTTCGGGAAAAATCACGTGATTATCTTAAATGTGGAATAATTCGGGCGTTAATCAGTTAATTAAAACGTTGTCGGTTTATTTAAGTTAGCATATTGGTGTAAATTTTCAAGTTGCCGTCAAGCTGCGAGACTTTGTTCCTCAGACTTTTGTTTTTCTTGAAAGAAGCCCTTCATTCAAACTGAGTACAACTAAGCAAAGGTACAATTTAAGCGTCATTTTTTAAAGTGTCGTATCTGATTCAGAAAACATTCATTCTATTCAACGATTTGTTTTAACAGTTAACTCAGCCACGTAAACGGAATCCGTCATCACGGAAGGATATCTTGACTTAAGTTAATATAATCCGATACGTCGTTTTGATTAACAAATCTAGAATAGAGAGATTCTTTAAATAAACCATCATGTTGTTTCCAAAGCCTCTACCTTTGATGGCGTTTATTGTTTGGACTGGGTATTTACGCTCCTCCATAGGATGGTTTGCTTGCTCGATCTATTTAATCATTATCCATAGTCCACAACATCTTAGTAGATTGCGCCTACTTCGCTGAACCATGTGTCGGAGTGCGAAGAGCAATCCCAGCGCACGAGTTTAATCTTTACGTCGTTGTTGTGCTCTATATTGTTGGATTATCGGAAATAGTGATATCGCGAAATTTATTATTCTTATAGAGATCTTTATCGAATTTGAGAAATTTATTCTCGTCAAACTGTTACATTGCATCAACATCGGATGCTGTTGCTGAGCTAGTGTTGTAAAACTATAGTGTGAATTTATTTGTAAGGATCTCTAGTCACTTAAGCCAATCAGGTTAAAACTGAACCAAAGACAATTATACACCGGATTGCTTTGTAATAGCAAAATTTTATCAAAATGACTGATTTTCTTTCGTCGATTATGAAAGATTTTGGATCATGGCAATTTCGGGCGATATTTCTGATATATTTGTGCAAAATACCATCGTCGTGGTTTATGGCGTGCATCATTTTTTCGGCCCCTCTCCCTGAACAAGGTGAGTTTGTGATGGGTTGAAAAACCGTGATTATATCCGATTGACTTGTACTTATGTGATCTGGTCTGGTCTGATCTGTTTGTAGGTGAATTGTTTTGCAAACCGTCCGTACTCACGAACAAGACCTCATGGACCAAGATTTTACATCCGGTGAAGGTCGATGTGAACGATAAAGAATTCAAAATTGGCTTTTGCAACGTTTTTGGGGGTGGTATGGGAAAAGTTTGGGGGGGGGGTTTAACGGTGCAGTTGATCACATTGTGATTAGTTTTATAAATAATTGGAATAACAAGCAGTTAACGTAATATTTTTAAATAATTAGTAATTTTGGGTGGCGTAAATCGTCGGGTGTCTGTGGGGGGGGTGGGGGGGGGGGGGCTGGGGTGGCGGTCGTGATCTCCTGTTTCTGTTGTGGTAGTAAGACAGAGAACAGACATCCAAGCTGGAGTGCCTTCCGTGTGTAAATTTCTGTAACTGCCATTTTAAAATTACAGCTCGTTTTCGTTAGTTTTGGTGAATCGTATGTTGATGGCGCCACATGCCTGCCTCGAGATTTGATAGGCTGTCAATTTGAGTTTGGTGAAACCTAGACTAGGCGGCGTTGTTTTTCCAACGGTTTGCTTTTAAAAATTTACACAGAAAATTGGAAAAAAAAATGTTCGAGCCTGGATGTCTGTTCTCTGTGTTAGTAAGTAGTAATTTCTGCATCCTGTATCAATCATTCCAGTATTACAATGATCCTGCCATCAAACCATGGATCAAGCCAACCAATAATTCGGGGGTCTTTCTTTGTGGAGTGTTTGGGAAGTCTATCTTTTTAGTCTTTCATTTTGTTTTTTTGTGTGGGGGGTGTGGGTTTTTTTTTGTGGTTGTAGGATGTTGGTGTGTGTATTTTTTCTTTGAGGAGGGTGGGGGGGTATTATTTATTTTTTTTTTTTATTTGGTGGGGGGTGTTGTGGGGGTAATAAGAGTATTGTTGGTGGGGGGGGGGAGGAGCGGGATGCTGTGGGGGGGGGGGGGTGGGTCATGTTTTTTGTAATTATTTATTTTTTTTTTTTTTTTTTTTTTTTGTTTTGGGTGTAGGGGTGGTTGATGGGAATATTATTGGGGTGTGCCGGGGGTAATAAACGTATACGAAGTGCATCTACTATTCCGATGTTTAAGTGCAATTTGCTGTGGTTTCATGTACACTGCAGGAGGTATTATCAGTAAGTACCGAATGGGAGGAGCACCCAATTAACCATGAACTAAATCTTGTGGTTACTTGCGAAAGGTTTTAACTGACATACACTTACCATTTCCTTATATTTCAGTTTCGGACATTACAGGTGGAAAGTTTAAAACCGCCGCTATATGCTTGTTTGAAGTGTTTTGGTCGATCGGAGTGATTTTGTTGCCTGGAGTCGCTAGTCTTTGGAGTAGCTGGTCACAGTTGTACTTAGCCATAACATTGCCAACGTTCCTGTTGCTAATCTTACATAGGTATTAGAAAGCGAGAACTCGAAATGTTCGATTATGATTTCGGTTCCATTCCAGATGGATACCGGATTCTCCAAGGTGGCTGCTCAAACGGGGCAGGATTCGAGAGGCCAAATTGTATCTGATAGAGTCTGCTTCGTGTAATGGCAGTGAGGAGGACATTCCAAGTGACCTCGATCAGCAACTGAAGTCGTTTTCCGAGGCAGCTATGGAACAACCAGATCCAGAACCATGGTGGTCGATATGGAACGAAAAAGCATCTACGAAGAACATCATCTGCGTTCATTTGGCCTGGTCTATCTTTATCGTCTCGTACTATGGAATGCTATTGAACGTTAGGTCATTTGGCATAGAAAATCTGCACATTAACACGGCAATAGCAGGTAAAATTACACTTTTAAAACAAGGTTACCAGGATATATTTTTGATTGAGCTTCCAGGGCTTTTGGAAATGATTGGGACATTCATCGGATTCTTTCTGCTCATGTTTACTAAAAACAAATGGTTTTGGGCAGGACTATTCAATATCGCGGGTGGTTTAGTGACGTACGGTGCATGGTTAATACCACCAGAAGGTTAGTAGGGGAGTGAACAATTTACAGGATTTATTTTTCATAAATATTTCCATCTACAGTTACAGGCGACATGCGAGTTGCTCTTCTAATGCTAACGGCAATGATCTCGAAGGCTAGCATTTCTTCCAGTTTGGCGGTACTGACGACCTGTACGGCTGAATTGATAGGAGCAAGCAAAAAGAGCGGGCTCGTCTATTCAACAATTGTGTGGGCAAGGGTGAGTAGATAGAGGAAACCTATCTGTATATGTTTTGAAATCGACGAGTGTAAATCTGCTAACAAAAATCAAATACGTTGTTTTGACAGAGTGTTCGATGTTTCAAAGAAAATCATAATATATTTTTATTTTACAGTTCTGGTTACTGGGTGCTCCGTTCATTGGGGCCACGGCCATGTTCGGCCAGTTGGTATCCTTAACGGCGTTCGGCTCACTTGTTTTTCTCGGTGGAATTATCATAGCAAGCATTGACGGAGACCGGACACATCCACTGGTGAAGCGAAACACAGTCCACCCGGAAGCTATCTGTACATCTGCCATCTGGCTATCGCCTAAACCGTTAGTAACAAATGATATGAAACAATAACACCTAATGGAACTTAAAATGTAGACTAATTATTTTTCCGAAAATATTGCAGCTTAAGCGATATGTCCTTCATTTACTTTTTCAAATACATTTAACTAATCATGTTTTGTTGTTGTAGCAGGGTGGCCACACAATTTAAAAATTCCCGCATTTTTCCCGCATTTTTGCCTTATTTTCTCGACTGAGAAAATAAGTTAATATAAATTGGATTAAAAGATATTTTTGAAGTTTCTGAGGAAATTGTTCAATATGAAATTCTGACTTGTTTCATTTAGGCAAAATGACGGATAGCAACCGCAAATCGGGCTTCTAGTATTGCGTAACCTGCTTTGGTCTCTCATTTTGCAAACGAGAACAGAGATCGATCTATATAAGTCATAGATCTTTCAAGTTGCTAGAAGCATAAACTTCGAAGAAAAATAGTAAAGCATTCGAGGTTTTCAAGTACAAAATGATGCACTTGCGTTTCGTGCATATTGTATCAAGGACTTCATGATTCCAACGTCGCTGACAGTTCGTTGACAATTCTCTGAGCTACCAAACTCTTTTCAGTTTGGTTCACCACCAGACACTTTTCATTTATTGAAAATCCTCGGTCCATCGTCGCATTTGCGACAGGCTGAGCACCTTTTTAACAAATGTTATCAAATTTGGCAGCTCCTTCTTGGAATGACCAATCAGTTTTACCCAAAAATTGTCCAAACGCCGTTTTTTTCTTCTCTGGATTCCGGCAAGCAACGTCTTTGAAGACGGCATTGAGCACAGCTGCCCAAATTCTTTTTTCACTTTGTGAGCAACTGCAACGCTCAGATAGTCTTTATCTACGAACGTTTCCAGACACAGCTCCAATCGCTTTTTAGCTATAGATCAGCTATCAATAGAGCACTGAGCTATCTTCTTCAGCAATGCTGGATTTGCAGAAAAACACTGTTTCATTCCGTTAATGAGATCGTTGGACCGAGTAGATGACAAAAACGCTACTCAAATCATTTGAAAAAGGTGTGAAGTGTGTTTCTTTCAATGGTAAGTCGCTAAGGACAGTGTGCCAGCCACGATGTCTTACACACTAGACGAATATGTTTCATAACTGCGGAATTTGGATTTCCAATCCATACCACATGTGTGGCACACTGAGGCACACTTTTGACAGTTGAGCTTATAGAAATAAAAAAACAGCAACCTTGCCGATATACATTGCCTAGTTGCCAGGCTCAGCAGAAAATAACAATTTGGACTGTCAACACATCGGCACCTTCGGCAAATTACGGGAACTCCCAGAACATGGTAGACACCAGCGCTTGTAGACACACTCAAAAAAGAAAAAAGAAAAAAATATCTGTACTATATATTGAATATTTCATCACATCAGTTTGTATGATTACTTGCTATGAGCAATCTGATGGAGTTCACTAACAATCGAGATAAATGAATTTGAAATAGTGAGGTAAGTTTGAGAGAGAGAGAGAGAGAGAGAGAGAAAAGATAGGGAAAAAGATAGGGAAAAATACACCGAGCATCAATTCACCTTAAGCATTCTTGTTCAAAAGAATCATTGTAAAGTTTATATTTATCATCTTTTTAGGCATTTCATTTGAAGCTATATTCGCTATACTCAGCACCAAATTTCACAAAACAAATCATAATAAAACTACTTTATCACCCCTAAATGATTTTTTCATGACCAATCCGCCATCCCATTACAAAACATTAAAATTTTCTACTATATGGCTTTGTTACTAAGGTTTTGGTTTGGATATGCCCTCTGAAAAATTTACAACCACAAACTCACACATTTCCATTCAAAACTTTATCAATATAAACATTTTACTATGAAATAACTACACCAGGCTATAGCTGGGAACATAGGAAAAAATGTGTTTCTAAAACTGGGTCTATGATTTTCTTGTGAAATCATTGTTCGTATTTTTATGTGTGGTTTATTTATAACGTGTGACTATTTTCTCTACATCTAGGATGTATGACTAAGCATATCGCTTCAATTTAGCCTGTGTGGGACTATAAATGTTTGAAAACCCAAATGTTCTGGTTTGAATACGCCTGAGTAATTGCTATGAGTGACAGATATTGGTGGTCCACTCTTCTACATAAACATTTGATCGGAATTGAAGCAAATTAACTTTATCACATATATAAAAAGAAAAAATATATGTGTAGCTCATTTCATTAAGGTCTAAATTGAATATTTATTTGAATTCAGCTTACCGTGCGTCATGAGAAGAAATTATACACTCTAATAACATCAGCCGGACATTCCTGGTCATAATTGAATTCCAAGATGACAGCCGGGCCTGCCGTCGTTAGATCAATGCTTGATTAATTTTTACAATAAAAAAGAAAAAAGTAACTAAAAGGCACGTGAAAATGACCTGTGATGCCTGGCTGGTTCCATTTTTCGTGATAAGTTCATTACGGGTAAGGTAAATTTGCCTTATCAGTTCTGTTTTACCTTGCAATAATGCTCTTTTTGCGAGGTTAATTTTGCTATCTACAAGGCTGGTACGGATTTATGAATACATAATAGTTACTTTAGTGACTAAAATAATAAAAATAGTAACCAAATAGTGACTAAGAAGTGATTTCCAAATTTGAGAATTTTTTTAATCTTTTATAAATTTGTTGTATAAGTACAGTAAAAATGAGCTAAGTGATCACCCCCGTTTGCAAAAATGAATACTATTAGTGATACTGCGCCGCCAATTTTTGGGTTTTGTTATTGTAAAGATGCCTGTAATCAAGCGACTTTTTTTGACACGGTTGAAACACCTTCCAGCACGGCTTGCGCTAGAATTACTTCTGACATATCTTGCTTTTTCATTTCCGTTGCCATGTGAAGCTGTTTCCACTACCTTAATCACCTGAGGGTATTTAGGCTCACCTACAGCCGTTTTCTTAGTAAATAACTAGTTCCAATACTCTTCAACGCTGTACTCTGTACTCAAGGTCACCTAGCATTTTAACAAGTTCTATTCGTCAATAAGAAGATCATAGTTGACCTGAATCGGAAGTAACTTGGCGATTTTCACAACATACTTGGAGCTTTCACTGGATACAACGGCTGGTGGGTTGAGGCACTGGCAATATTTTATAAACGAGTTCTGCAAACCAGACTTTTGACGTAGGACTACGACTTTGTTTTCTATACTGGAGTACAATTTAAAAAAATCGCATTGAGACCGTCACGAAAAGTGGTCAGGTTTTGAGCATTAATATCTCAGTCATTTCTCAAAAGATTTTCAAAATTATTACACTAATTGATCGGAAGTATTTCTACGCATCAATTTTAATAGAGATCATTGTTGATTTCGGGCCACATACTAATGACAAATTCATAAATGTGTAGCCTTACCTTAAAAAGTATATGAAGGCCCCTTCAGGCCTAAGGGGTCATATATGACCCCAAAAGGATAATGGCTGTATAAAATCACACAAACTGAATAAAAGTGTACACTGTCTTCGGCAAATATGTTTTGAATCACTTTTTCTATCTGAAAAAAAAAAAAAGTATGAGTGTAAGGCCTAATTGACGACCTAGAACATCCTGAATATGAGAAAGTTGAGGAAGAAAAAAATAAATGCAATATTAATAGTGTAAAGCGTTGTTTTAGTATGCATACGCATTATTAAATTCTCGTTGATAAACGTTAAATGTTTTTGTATCTTTCTGGGAGGTTCTAGTTCATCCAAAATGTACTTGAGTTCAAAACTTCAGATCTAAAGTTGTAACAGTAGCTTTTAGGGTTATATAAGGTTCCGATATGTATTCAAACATACTGAATGAACATTTTAGAAGGTCAACTGTCATTATTTGATAATTTTATGATATTCTAGGTCATCTAAACTGTCCTTCAATTCAGAACTTAAGATCTACAGTAGTAACTATAGCTTTTTGGGCTATAGAAGTCACTGGGATTTTGGATAACAGGATAGGGTGGCAGCAGGGTTCGTTTTGGTTAACGATAAGCTGTCTAGTGAATATTTAAACATTAGTACCGATATCCGATTTGGACCGATTTAAACCAACAGTAAGGATACTATTGGGGCCACTCACAAAGTGTGATCGTGGTTTTTCATTGGGAAAACAAAGTGATTTTAATAATCCTGAATAGCCGATTTTGACTGGTTTAAACCAACAGTAAGGATGCTGTTGGGGCCACGCAGAGTGTGATAGTGGTTTTTATAAGGAAAACAAGGTTATTCATCTCTCAGCCAACTTGGACCGATCTGCACCAACAGTACAGATGCCGCTGGAGTCACTCACAAAATGGACAGCGGTTTATTTATTCCAAGATAGGGTGGCCCGACGGGCATGGCAAACGAATAATTTGGATCACGATTAATTATGTACCTCACCGACCCATCTTACCCGGCGAACCACGAGTTCTTATACTAAATCGATCACTCGCGCAACGAACAATGGGCAACCGAAACAATAAACAAAACACTACGCCCGATAACAAAATATTGCGGAACAAAGTATCGACACAACCGATTCAACCGATTCAACCGATGGTCGACGCAAACCTATTAAAAATAAAGTTTATTAATATAAATACAATGGATAACAATTACCTGTCTTGCTACACGTCCTTGAGAGCACTTACCACCCTCAGGTTTTTGGATTTTTCGTTTAACGTTTTCTTCTTCAAACCTCGTATACTTATTGGAGTGAACCATCCGAATCATCACACAATTTTTGCGAATAGTTTTGCACAAATTTTACACTTCGCATTATCAATTGTAATATTTCATATTTCAGTATTTCTCAAAAAATCTACATTACGAATTGAAAATCACACGGAGTCCGATTTACAGCACCAAGTTTGAGTATACGCAATTTTATTTTCACTGCAGTGAGAAACACGAAGATGATGTCTACAAAGTGAGACGCGTTCCTTACTAGTTCATTGCCGTTCTTAGAATGGCAGTCAATATCACTGTTTTACCAAAATTAAATCACTTTGTGGGTGGTTCATTTCAGTAGGATACAAAAATACGTCAACACATCGAGTTTGAGAACCTATTCAAACAAACAGCAAGAATGCCGCTGGGGTAACTCACATATGTGGGTGGTCGACTTCAATGTTATTCAAAGTACGTTAAAACATCGAGCCTGTAAACTGACTAAAACCAACAGTGTGGGTGGTTCATTTCAGCAGGATTAAAAAAAAAACTTTAACAGAACGAGTCTGAGAACCGATTCAAACCAACAATAATGATGCTGTTGGGGTCACTCACAAGTATGTGTGGTTCACTCCAGCAGGATACAAAAATACGTTAAAACATCTAGTTTGGGAACCAATTTAAACCAACAGTAAGAATGCCGCTGGGGCCACTTACAAATGTGGATGGTTTATTTCAATGGGATACAAACATACGTTGTAGCATCGATTTAAACCAAAATTCAAATGACTTTCTCACCCACCACAACATCGCCGTCTCCGGCAGCGCGATTTACGCTGAGTTTCATATTATCTCTCGTTCTCACACTAACACCTACAGAGTTTACTATATTCATAAATGATCACACACACGAACTGATCAGCGACAATCTTGGAGTATTCTAGGTACTCCAAACTGTCCTTTAGTTCAAAACATAAGATCTACAGTTGTAACATTGGTTTTTGAGCTATATATGGTTACCATATGTATTCAAACATATTACGTCACGTATATTCAGTGAATATTTTCGAAAGTAAAAATACACAAGAAGATAATCTTGGGATGTTCTAGGTCATCCAAACTGCCTTGGCGTTCAGAACTTAAGATTTACAGTTGTAACAGTACATTTAAGTCAACAAAATGAAAATAAGTCCTTTATCTGATTTATAATTGGTTCCCACTCCCACTATCATCGACTATTTGGATACCACAATAGTAGCCGCTTATTAAAAAAAACAGAATCTAACACAATATTTTTGAAAAAATTGAGTGTAAATAAAAAATCACTTGATTATTTTATGTAGTTTCTTCAAAGGATATTTTATTTGCATACTATGTAGCTGAACCCGGTGCGAGTCTTGCTACGCTTGCAACTAAATGAATGAATATTTAATAGAACTGGTGCTTTTATGGTTTTTTTAGGAATAAATTTTGTTAAAATATTTTCGTTTGCTAATGTGTGTAAATTCTGCAAAATAAAACATAGGTGAGTGTTTTTAATTTAACCCTCGGATTGTTTGTTTCTTCCATGGTTTTTCCTTCTGCTTAGACGCATTTCATAGACAAAACATTAATCTTCAAAAAACGCCGTATCCTGTCAGTTTGAA